>BTPG01000006.1:57590887-57733211 GCA_036245525.1 Semisulcospira habei
TTTTTCGTTTTTTATATTGTTTTTTTATTTTTTTTTTTTTTTTTTTTGTTTATTTTTTTCCATGTCTTACCTGGGCTAAATGCCTCAAGGTCTCAGTGGGCGATAAGGATATAGGGCGTTTGTTTAGAATTTGTGCCTCGCAGTGCATAATCAGATGAGATGTTTCTGTTTGGCTATGTACGCGTTTGTTTCTTTGCTTGTTTGTTTGTTTGTTAGGTCGATGTTCTGTTTTTGTTGTGTGTGTTATTTTTTGTTATTTTTATTTTTTATTTTTTATCTCTTTTATTTATTTATTTTTTTTTATTAATTTTTTTTTGGGGGGTGTTATTTGTTTGTGTTTGTTATTGATGTTGTTTGTTTTGTTGTTTTGGAATTGGTTTTGGTTTTTTGTTGTTTTTTTGTTTGTTGGGGGGGGGAGGTGTTGAGGTGGGAGGGGGGTCGTTGGTTTTTTTTAATATTTTTTCTATGAATGTTCACAGTTTTTGAGAGAAGGGTATCGTATCATGTCACGTGGTTGTGACATGGTTTATATTAATGTTCAAAAGTATGTCTTTTGTTTAATTTTAGACCTTACTGTCGTAAACTGAAAGACTTTTCTGTTCTGCGTCTTTTCTGCCACGTAGAAGAGTTTCTCGTTGCACACAGCATGTCGTCAGTAACGACATCGTTTTTTTTCTTTGCGAATTTTAGCAGTCAAAGCACGACATCGAGAAAGGAACTTTCCGTTTCTTAAGTTTGTGACAGTAAGTCCCTATGCACATCCTCATTTGAGACACAGACACGTGTTGCTTATCCTCATTCTCAAACCAGGTAGGTGAAGCTAGCGCTGGCAGAATTGTACACAAACCAAGGGGAATCATTCAGCGCTGGACAGACAAACAGTTAGATCCCCTTGCCCCCGCCTATCGGGCACCCAATCGCCAGCCCAAAGAGAAATACGCAGGTATAGATCAAGACGATCATCTGCATCCTCATTCAGCCCCGACACACCACAACAAGAGATGGATCGAGCATGATAGTTCAAGGGTGGTGCCAAGCTATTCTGGCACCACCCTTGAACTATCATAAGCTATTCTGGCACCATCCTTGAACTATCATGCTCGATCTGTCTCTAGAACTGCAATACAGTCCTTCAGGGGGAAACTTCAACAATTGGGGGATTTCGGTCCTGGGCTAGAATGTGTTAAGTAAGACTTTCAGTCGCTCTGTTGACTTTGCGTTTGTTCCACACTGCCTCTGATAAAAATGGATCTTGCCTTTTAACTCATTGTGCCCGAGGTACGAAATACCCCCATTTTGGAGCTATCCTCTGAGGACTGCATTACGGCCATTCAGGAGACAGATCGAGCATGAGAGTTCAAGGGTGGTGGCAGAATAGCTTGGCGCCTGTAGGCGCCAAGCTATTCTGCCACCACCCTTGAACTATTATGGTCGACCCATATGTTGCTGTGGTGTGTCGCGAGCTTGAATGAGTTAATGCTATTTTCATACACTGAAACAACTATAGATATTTTAAATCTTCCATTATCTATGTACGATCCCCCCCCCCCCCCCCCCCCATATTGCGGCTCTTCAGCCGCGACACTGTTGATTTAGAGTTTGTTCACGCTGTGTCTAATCGACCGAGAGTATCTATTTATGTGTCAAGTTTTCGTTCATTTCCTTTTTCTTTTTTTTTTTTTTTTTTCTTTTCTTTTACATTTACCAAATATTTGTTTAAGATCTAGCGAGATTAGGATGTCTTCTTTGGGATTGCTCCGTCTGAACCGTTAAAACTGATTATACAAATATTTTGCACGACAACCGTCAAGAGAAAAAAAAAAACCAAGCATAATGGCAAAAAGGTGTAATTTTATTACTTCAATTAGCAGCGGTAATGTCTTTTCATGTGTGCTGGTCTGTGATTTTGGACCTTACGGATGAAAGCCGGAAGGTCCAAAATCACAGGCCAGCACACAAATATAATTGGGTTAGAGCTTTTAAACCCTCGTACGTATCTATGATACGCGTAGATCAAGTCAGGCCTTGTTGACATAACGATTTAGAAGCAGGGTTGTACAGTGCGCACGCACAGTTTTTTTAGGTTTCAAAACTTCAAGGTTTCCTAACAGCAGTTACACGTTGTAAATAATTAGCTGGTTGGTAAATTGGAGTTTAACGCACGAATACGAATACGAACGTTTTTCAGTTGTCTATTTTGTGGTACGTGAGTCGTTGTCTAAAACGTGCGCATGCGTGCGCGCGCGTGTTGTGAGTGCGCGCTTAGAGTTATAGTTATTATAAGATAAGCGCATTATAAATACCGTAATTATTATTATTATTATTAGTTGTGTCCAAAAGTCCTCAGTGTGGCCTGCAACACGCAACATAATGACATACAAATAATACAATACACCAGACAGTGAGCAGAAGTAATTCACGAGTCGTGCACAAGGCGAGCTACCCGAGTTTGTACATGTACACGGCACAGCAAAGCCACGTCCACGTCACAAGAATGATAATGGACGGCCTTACCCCCATTTAGCCCTGAGTCCCTACAGCGGGAGATGGATTTGCCATGATAATTCAAGGGTAGTGCCAGTCTCGAACGCTTCGTTCATTTGCTATTATATGGCGTGTCTCGAACGCTAACTTCATCTACTGTTATGCCCCGTGTCTCGAACACTGACTTCGTTTGCTGTTATCTAGCTTGTCAGTCGCGAACCGCGAAAAGTCTTGTTGTGCGGCCTGTCACGAACGCTAACTTCATTCGCTATTATGCGGCGCGACTCGAACGCTTAGTTCATTTACTATTATGCCTCTTGTCCCGAACACTAAGTTCGTTTGCTGTTATGCCACGTGTCTCGAACGCTAAACCTCATTTGCTATTATGCGGCGTGACTCGGGCGCTAAGTTCATTTTTTTTTTAATATATTATTATACCTCGTCTCGACTGAACACTAAGTTCGTTTGCTGTTGTTCCCCGTGTCTCGAAGGCTAACTTCATTTGTTGTTATGCTACGTGTCTCCGACACTAAGTTAACTCATTCGAGACGTGCCACCTTCGGATACGCGGCTTAAAGCCGCTTATCCGAAGGTGGCACGTCTCGAATGAGTTAATTTGCTATTATGCCCAGTGTCTCGAACGCTAACTTCGTTTGTTCGTATGCTATTGGTCTCAGACGCTAACTTCATTTACCGTTCTCAGGCGTGTCTCGAACGCTATTTTCATTTGCCACGTACATGCGGCACGTCTAGTGTAAGTTAATTAAATATCGCGGCCTACCACACGTCCCGCTGGAAGAACAGCCTACATGATCACACTTTCCCAGTTTTTTCATTGATCCAGTCACTCAGACTGTGAACTCACACATGAGTGGCCTAGTAATGGTGTTGACACATGAGCTTTTTTTTTCTCTAATCGGCAGTGACCAAGTCAACAAGACAAGACCAGTATTTTCGCGAAAGTCCCATGGATATAAATGCCACCGCACGTTGTCTTCTGTGATCGTTTGTGTTCATTCTGGAATGCGAGATCGAAAGGCAAACACAAGACACTAGTGTACGCGAGGACACAGAAGAATTGCGAATTGAAACTTTGCTATGGTTGTTGAAAGGAAAGGTAGAAGTCAAAATGTGTGCACGAAACGCTGATTTCGATCTTTGTCGAGTGAATGGCCGCTGAAATGAAAAGTGTGTGTGAACAAGTGTGCCCTAACCGGCGACGCTAAAGTCTGCAGAAGTGAATATGTGAAGTGACTGAGTAAAGTGTGTGTCAGTGTCAACTTTTTATTTTGTATGACTGTCGATATGCAAACGAGACGTAAAAATGTGTGCACTAAACAATAGCGTCTGCATCTGATGACGGACGTGTATGTTTCCAGTGAGTGAAGTGTATGTTTCAGGCGAGTGAAGTGTATATTTTAACTCATTCAGCCCGACGGCCGTAATTCCCAAATTTTGGAGGCGTCATCTAATGACTATGCACCAGTTGCAGGAGATGGATTGACCATGATAATTCAAGGCCAGTGCCAGATTAGCTTGGCGCCGACAGGCGCCAAGCTAATCTGGCACTACCCTTGAATTATCATGGTCGACCCATCTCCTGCTGTAGTGCGTCAGGGCTGAATGGGTTAAGGGAGTGAAGTGTATGTTTCAAGTGAGTGGAGTGTATGTTTCAAGGGAGAGGAGTGTACGTTTCAAATTAGTGAAGAGTGTGGTAAATGAGAACGACCGACTTTAGAACATTTATTTGAATGTATGCTGCACGTAACCGAAGTGTACGTTTCAAGCGAATGAAAGGGGAAGTGTACGCTTCAAGTGTGCAGATTAGAACGACATGCCATAAAACATCTGACTGAATACGGGAGGACATCGAAAGACATGTATGCATACACGCTTTGTGTGCGGTCACACAGCACCATACTGTGAACGATGCCGCATGCGTTACGTCAGACCCACACAGCTGAGGTGAGAGAGAACGATTGCCTTCTTCTATAAGTGTATACTGACGAGCAAAAGAAATGAGACGTTTCTGGAATCGTCGGCCGAAACACTGAAAGTGTGTCCGGCGATTCCAAAAATGTCACATTTCTTTTGCTCGTCAGTATATTACTGGTCAGGTATATTACAGGTCAGGTATATTACAGGTCAGGTTATTACAGTGCAGGTATATTACAGGTCAGGTATATTACAGTGAAGGTATATTACAGTGAAGGTATATTATAGTGAAGGTATATTACAGGTCAGGTATATTACAGTGCAGGTATATTACAGTGCAGGTATATTACAGTGAAGGTATATTACAGTGCATGTATATTACAGTGAAGGTATATTACAGGTCAGGTATATTACAGTGCAGGTATATTACAGGTCAGGTATATTACAGGTCAGATATATTACAGGTCAGGTATATTACAGTGAAGGTATATTACAGGCCAGGTATTTTACAGTGCAGGTATATTACAGGTCAGGTATATTACAGGTCAGGTATATTACAGGACAGGTATATTACAGTGCAGGTATATTACAGTGAAGGTATATTACAGTGCATGTATATTACAGTGAAGGTATATTACAGTGAAGGTAAATTACAGGTCAGGTATATTACAGTGCAGGTATATTACAGTGCAGGTATAGTAAAGGTCAGGTATATTACAGGTCAGGTATATTATAGGTCAGGTATATTACAGGTCAGGTATATTAGAGGTCAAGTATATTACAGTGCAGGTATATTACAGGTCAGGTGTATTACAGTGCAGGTATATTACAGGTCAGGTATATTACAGTGCAGGTATATTACATTGAAGGTATATTACAGTGCATGTATATTACAGTGAAGGTATATTACAGTGAAGGTATATTACAGTGAAGGTATATTACAGGTCAGGTATATTACAGTGCAGGTATAGTAAAGGTCAGGTATATTACAGGTCAGGTATATTAGAGGTCAAGTATATTACAGTGCAGGTATATTACAGGTCAGGTGTATTACAGTGCAGGTATATTACAGGTCAGGTATATTACAGTGCAGGTATATTACAGGTCAGGTATATTACAGTGCAGGTATATTAGAGGTCAGGTATATTACAGGTCAGGTATATTACAGTGAAGGTATATTACAGTGCAGGTATATTAGCGTGCAGGTATATTACAGGTCAGGTATTTTAAAGCGCAGGTATATTACAGTGCAGGTATATTACAGTGAAGGTATCAGTGAAGGTATATTACAGGCCAGGTATATTACAGTGCAGGTATATTACAGGTCAGGTATATTACAGTGAAGGTATATTACGGCGCAGGTATATTACAGTGCAGGTATATTACAGTGAAGGTATATTACAGTCAAGGTATATTACAGTGAAGGTATATTACAGGTCAGGTATATTACAGGTCAGGTATATTACAGTGCAGGTATATTACAGTGAAGGTATATTACAGTGCATGTATATTACAGTGAAGGTATATACAGGTCAGGTATATTACAGTGCAGGTATATTACAGGTCAGGTATATTGCAGGACAGGTATATTAAAGGCCAGGTATATTACAGTGCAGGTATATTACACTGAGGTCAGTCAGGTTCTTCTAACCACTTCGCTGCCAACCCTCGCATATTTTCTTGTGAAATCGATGTTAACCCGGTCACTGGAAGAAAACTGACCACAACCCAATTAGTGTAGTTTTTAAACCCATTCTACCCCAGGACCGAAATCGCCACATTTTGAAGTTGGCCTCTGAAGGACTGTATTACAATCCTAAAGACAGATCGAGCATGATAGTTCAAGGGTGGCGCCAGAATAGCTTGGCGCCTATGGGCGCCAAGCTATTCTGGCACCACCCTTGAACTATCGTGCTTGATCCGTGTCTTGCTGTGGTGTGTCGGGGCTAAAGGAGGTAATGCACGTTGTTTTGCCGTTGAGGCTACAATCATGGGTTTAACATGGACATGAACTTTTCTTGTGTTATATACATTATGCGTTTATGCATGAGAGTGCGTGGACGTAGATGAGGACGATACGCACGTGTACATGATGCGTGTGTATTTATGTGTGTGCGTGCTTGCGCAGGTGTGTGTGTGTGTGTGTGTGTGTGTGTGTGTGTGTGTGTGTGTGTGCGTGCCTGAGTGTGTGTGTGTGTGTGCGCCTCTGTGTGTGTGTGTGTGTGTGTGTGTGTGTGTGTGTGTGTGTGTGTGTGTGTGTGTGTGTGTGTGTGCCTCTGTGTGTGTGCCTCTGTGTGCGTACCTCTGTGTGTGTCCCTCTGTGTGTGTGTATGTGTGTGTGTGTGCACGTGCGTGCGTGCGTGTGTACGAGCGTGCATGCGTACGTGCGTGCGTGTGTGTGTGCGTGCGTACGAGCGTGTGTGTGTGCGTGCGTGCGAGCATGTGTCAGTGCTTGCGTGCGTGCGTCTTTGTTTCTTTCTTTTCTCCTTTTTTTTCCGCATGCGTTATTCAAATAGTTGGCTGAGCACAAGGGAAATACAATATTCCCAGTGTGACAATGGAAGGTGTCTGTGTTACAGTAGCGCGTGCCATTATCCCGTTATTTTTGACGACTGACCGTTAGACCGGAAACGGTGCACTGAGCATGAGCACGTTAGCGGACAAACCTAAATTACTCCTTCTTTATTGAAAACGTCTCCACTGAAGCGTTACCGTGATATGTGGCAACACTGCTGTCAAGCAAAAGCCAACCGTCGCCGTCATTCCGGCCTGTTCTTGTAACCAGTTCCAGCCCCAGCTGCGTAAGGCCCTCTTGACTGCCAGTGGTCGCAGCTTGCGGCGTTTCTGAAATCTGTGCGAGTTCAAGGCGAAGCGGGTCCAGCTATCCATGAGCACGCATACAGAGTGGTGTCGGCAAGGGGCATAGATCCTCATGAGCCCCCGCATTCGCGGGGGCTCATGAGGATCTATGCCTCTTGCAGTTGGATCGTGTTCATCTTTTCTCGGCAGTGAGGGTGTTAAGACTGTAATATCATGCTACCTGAAGGGTTGTAACTAATTAGCTTTGACTGGGACTGGGACTGGGACTGGGGCTGGGACTGACTGCGACTGGGACTGGCTGGGATGGGACTGACTGCGACTGGAACTGGAACTGACTGGGACTGGGACTAGGCCTGACTTTGACTGAGACTGGGACTGACTGGGACTGGGACTGACTTGGACTGACTGGGACTGGGACTGGGACTGAGTGGGACTGGGACTGGGACTGACTGGGACTGAGACTGGGACTGGGACTGGGACTGACTAGGACTGGGACTGGGACTGGGACTGGGTCTGGGACTGACTAGGACTGGGACTGAGACTGGGACTGGGACTGGGACTGACTAGGACTGGGACTGGGACTCGGACTCGGACTGACTGTGACTGGGACTGGAACTGGCTGTGACTGGGACTAGACTGGACTGGACTGGACTGGGACTGACTGGGACTGACTGAGACTGGGACTGGGACTGAGTGGGACTGGGACTGGGACTGACTGGGACTGACTGAGACTGGGACTGGGACTGAGTGGGACTGGGACTGGGACTGACTGGGACTGAGACTGGGACTGGGACTGGGACTGAGTGGGACTGGGACTGGGACTGACTGGGACTGAGACTGGGACTGGGACTGGGACTGACTAGGACTGGGACTGGGACTGGGACTGGGACTGGGACTGACTGGGACTGACTGAGACTGGGACTGGGACTGAGTGGGACTGGGACTGGGACTGAGTGGGACTGGGACTGGGACTGACTGGGACTGAGACTGGGACTGGGACTGGGACTGACTAGGACTGGGACTGGGACTGGGACTGGGACTGGGACTGACTAGGACTGGGACTGGCACTGGGACTCGGACTGACTGTGACTGGGACTGGAACTGGCTGTGACTGGGACTAGACTGGACTGGACTGGACTGGGACTGACTGGGACTGGGACTGGGACTAGGACTGACTGACTGACTCGGACTGGGACTGGGACCGGGACCGGGACCGATCGACCGACCGACCGACCGACCGACTGAACGGACGGACGGATGGTCATTCATTCATTCATTCACTGAGCACCGTGGATCGCGATACGTGCGATATGAAGACAGACCTACCACTTTTGATCAGCTTGGCACATAGAGTAGCCTGAAAAGTACCCCAGGAAAGAGTCAAACTATACAGACACTACCTTTTAACTGTCACAAAAAATCCGTCTGCAGCAGTTGTCCCTAAAGGTGACTAGGTTGTCACAACATACGCGATTGTTGTCAGTGTCAGTGTCAAATACAATCTAATCAAGTGACCAAGGAAGTTTGTGGACTTTCTACCTGATCACAATCATTGAGCTATCTGCAAACGGCACACATTCTCATGAGCCCCTGCGACAGCAGGGGCTCATGATAATCTGTGCCCTTTGCTAGTAGAGATTCGGGTTCAAATTACATCTCTTTTTACCCAGAGGAAGTACTTGGAGTCAGATTGTGAGTTTTTAAGACAGAGGGGCGGGTCAAGTTACGATCTTTGTCAGCGTGTTGAAACGTTTCATCACTTCGTCTGGACACGTCTTGCGTGGCTAGCTTGTCCACCGAACCTTTTCACTTGCACGACGGAGGGAGAGATTCTCATGAGTACCTGTACTGAGCAGCACCTGCGACTCATGAGGATCTATGCCCCCTGCACGGACGCGGGAAAAGTTAATCGTGAGAATATATTCTTTTTAACCCCTTCACTGCCAGTGATCGCAGAACAAGAACGAGTTGTATTGTCAGAAAGACCCTTTGGAGTTAGAAGACAATTAATGTTTCGTTTCAGCGTGTATCAAGATAAATTATGTAACATTTACGTATTAGATTGTAATGTCATCGTGTATGTATATTACGCAGATTCTCTTAATAAAATCTTTGTGGATTCAGCGCCAAACAGCCGTCCAAGGAACGTGGATCTATAGTAACGTCAGCAAGAGGCACAGATCCTCATGAGCCCCCGCCACGGCCAGACTGTTTTTTCGCTGGTCACTGAGTTGCTCCACAGATGAGCGCGCGGTAGCCAAGTGTGTCCATTTTGGTTCCCGTTAACTTGTATCTCAGGTACGAAATACCCACATTTTGGAGTTGTCCTCTGATAACTGCATTACAATTTAGGAGATAGCTCGCCCATGATAGTTCGAAGGTGGTGCCAATATAGCTTGGCGCCTATAGGCGCCAAGCTATTCTGGCACACCCCTTGAACTAGTCATGGTCGAGCCATATCTTGTTGTGGTGTTACGGGACTAAATGGTTTAACAAAAGATTATCGGACCTATTTGCGCAACTAAACCGAGGTCGGTTCAAGGAACTTTTGCTTCACCTAAATGATTGTTTTTAAAGCCATGTGATCTCTCGTAAAGGTGGTCGTTCGAAACAGGTGCTGCTGTATGAAATACAGTATAACAAGCGTCTCTTTGCGTTGCTGTGCCATGTCTGGATGAAAATGCGGATTATGGACACTTGTAAACCGCTGAAAACCTTTTTTGTTCTTTGTTTGTTTGTTATTTGTCTTGTTTGTGTGTGTTTGTTGGTTGGTTGGTTGTCGGTTTGTTTGTTTGTTTGTTTGTTTGTTTGTTTGTTTTCTAGAGGGATGGTAGGGGGATGGTAAAAACTTCGCACATTGTTTTAGATAAGACAATTTGCTGATTCCAAGCTCATGGTCACAAACACTAGGGAGGGGGTGGGGGGATTGTCAAGGATATGGGCCGTTTGACATCGGAGAGCACAATGTGTTTACCAAATATCTCCGCAAAGAAACACTTTTCTGTACCACTGTAGGAACAAATATCGTCTAGTGCCAATGGACCTAATATGGAATATTTTTGTTACTGAACTCCTATGATTTGTCGATTTTGCTGTACAGTCGTAATAAATTGCTGAAAGGACAAGAGCTAGCCATTTTCAATACCCTAAATAAAACCCCGGCAGGTTTCAATATCGAGGTCAAGCGTGCAGACTTCATGTATGCCTGCGCTGTTTCAGGTTTGAAAATTTGGCCAATTGGCGTAAAAAATGGATCTTTCTTTTACTGGGTTTGATATATCTGGGGCACATTTAGGGATGGAAAATCAGTCATTTAATGAAAACAAAATCCGAATTTTTACGACAGTACAACAAAACTGACACATTATTCGCGTTTCTTAATACTCACAAACCAGATAGGTGAGGCTAGCGCTGGCAGAATTGTATGCAAACCAAGGGGAATCACAGCGCTGGACAGACAACAGTTAGATCCCCTGCCCCCGCCTAGGCGGGGGCAGGGGATCTAACTGTTGTCTGTCCAGCGCTGTGATTCCCCTTGATATGCGTTTCTTAATAGTAAATCGTTTTGGGTCAACTGCCGGCACTGAACGATATTTGCTCCCTAAGATTGGTACAGAAAAATGGTTCCTTGCAGAGATCATTTGAGGAAAAACGCTGTGCTGCGCTCCGATGTCAAACGACCTATACTTTACTCGATCCACAAATTCAAAGCTTGAAATTAGGACACGCTGAGATAAAGAACAGGCGAACTTCAGACATATTTGCGAGTCACTCCACCAACTCCTTCCACTGCAAGCGACATAGATCCTCATGAGCCCCTGCGACTGCAGGGGCTCATGAGAATCTATGTCGCTTGCATTTGGGGGACTGCCTGGGCTGCTAAAACTCTCAGCCCTTTAGCACTTGACATGAGCCAGTCGCAGTCACCTCTCGTTTTTAAAGTCCGCATCTAGTTTTGTCTAACGTCCTGTTTCTCTGCTTGTTCAAACCGCATGGACTCGTGCAAATCTGTGCCTCTTGCTTAAAATGCTTGGGGGAGGTGGGGGGGGGGGGATCGACATCGTGAATGCATTTGACTTCGATCATAACTCTTTGCTCTCTCTGATGGAGCAGGTGTTAAGAGTTTAATATTAAAGCCTGTGATTGTAGCATAGGTGAGATAAAGGCATTGGTACACAGCCCACTTCAGATTAGGCAACGGATACATGCATGGGCAGTACGATGAAGAATTAAAACTTGTGCCTCAGTCGTCATGGCTCAAGGTCGAGGTCGAAATTTATGGCCGCCGTGCTCCGCGCTGATCAAGTTCAAGATTCAGTCGCGTGAAGTGCGATGTCAGTCAGCGTCCGGGGCCTGAGGCAAGATGACACGTCAATCATGGGGGCCTGAACGACGATGAAACTGGCCAGGCATCACGCACTGAGGGGTACTGCCATGAAAAACACGTTGTTCGGAACTTAGAAGTAGATCATAACTGCGCGTCTTCCAGTTGAACACAGTGGATTAAAAGCCCGGACAAACATGCGATATCGCATGTTTGTCCGGGCTTTTAATTCACTCTTTGCGTCAAGAGACGCGCAGTTTTGATCTGCTTCTGATTTCTCGTCTATTGAAGCGTTAATCCTGTTAGCCCCGGGTCCCGTAGTACAGCAGGGGCTGGATTGACCATGATAATTCAAGGGTAGTGCCATATTAGCTTGGCGCCTTCAGGCGCCAAGCTAATCTGGCACTACCCTTGAATTATCATGGTCAATCTATCTCCTGTAACTGGTACATAGTCATTAGGCAACACCTCCAAAATTTTAGAAATGGGACCTTGGAGCTAAAAGCGGGAAGAGTCATAGAGACGAATGGGATTGTGTGCTGGTCTGTGATTTTGGATTCTATGGCCTCGAATGTACGATGAACTTGTTCAGTTGACAGCGCCGACCGAGAGACGTAAAGTACGATGAAACTGATTATGTGAAACTCAGTGAAATGTGAAACTGACGACACGTCACTCAGAGAAGCGCAGTGAAATTAACGCAGCGTTGCGGCATCAATCACAGATACCTATTTCAAAATACGATGAAATTGATGAGGTATTAGTGAGGTGAGTGATGAAAACTAAAGGCGTCAATCAGAATGACCGAAAGTTTGATGCAATTGATGAAGTGTTAGTGCGGCGAGTGATGACAATTCCAGGCGTCAATCAGAATGACGACTGAACGGTAAGATTTGGTACCGGTTTCAGGCCACTTTACAAATTTCAAATACAAGCGATCAAAAATCTCAGTAACTTCAGTAGCTGAACTGGCCTTTCGTCTGTCTTGTACTGTGTTTGTCTTAAATGACGTAAATCCGTGTCTGTTACGTGAGTGTGCGTGTTGGGTTTCAGTTCGCGGTGCTTTGAGTCGATTCGCCCCAAAATTGAGAAAAAGCGCCTATATAATAACGGTATTATTATTATTATTATTATTATTATTATTATTATTATTATTATTATTATTATTATTATTATTATGAAACTGATGATACATCAGTGAGACCTGAAATAGGAAGAAATCCATGATGCGTCATGAGAGAGACAAGTTTCAAGTACGATGAAATGGACGCAGCGTCGATGCGTCATTCATAGACCGTCATATTTCAAAGTGTAATGAAACTGAGGAGGCGCCAGAGTGATGAAAATTGCAGGCGTCAATCAAAATGAACGAATTATAATGAAATTGATTATATGTCAGTGAGACATAAGGTGGGAGGAAATTTATGATGCGTCATGAGAGAGACTTCAAGTACGACGAAACTGACGCAGCATCCCTGCGTCGTTCACAGGCAATTTTTTTTCAAACCTCGATGAAATTGAGGAACGCCGCGGTGCTGAAAAACTATAGACTTGAATCAGCAAGACAGAAAGTATGACGAAATTGATGATAATCATGTCAGTGAAAATGACTTCAGGTGGGATGAAACAGACGCAGCTTCGATAAAAGAAGCCCAGTGCGCAAAGGCCATCGGGCCGGCGTCAGCCGCCGTTGGCCCGCGCACGACGGTGCGCGGGCCAACGGCGGCCGACGTCGGCCTGACGGCCTTTTGCGCAGTGGGAGGCGTATGTATAATGATGGTGCATCAGAGAGAGACCTACTGTACAATGAAAAAGACGACGCGTCGATCAATCAGAGAGACAAAAAAGTAACAGAGACAATGACAAACGCGGCGCAGAGAGATTCCGTGCTGGTCTGCGATCTAGGGGCTTACGGCTCTTCAGATCCGTAAGGTCCAAAATCACAGACCAGCACACACACACACACACACACACACACACACACACACACACACACACACACACACACACACACATATAGTGATGAAACTGATGACTTGTCGATTTCAGATACCGAGCGCGTTGAGCGCCAAGCGCGAGATTGAAACCGAGTAGGGCACCGCCCCCTTCGCCGACCACGGATTGATCGCGCGATGAAGTGCGGGTCAATTTCCACGGTGCAAAGCACGGGCTGACTTTACGCCGAATCAGGTGATTGTTATTCAAGCACTACGGCAACAAAAATTGTTGAGAGGGTCGGAGAGATGGGTATGGGAGACAAGGACCTAGGGTTTTGTGAAGAGCAAGTAAAAAAAATAAACGTTGTAGGTGAGACTGGAGCCGGCTTAACCCATTAACACATTCCACACCACCGACGACCAAAATCCCCAAATTTTGAATTTGCTCTCTGAAGGACTTCATTACAATTCTAGAGATAGATCGAGCATGATAGTTCAAGGGTGGTGCCAGAATAGCTTGGCGCCTATGGGCTCGAGCCATGTCTTGGTGTCCGGGCTGAATGAGTTAAATATTGAGACCGAGATATTTTCACATTTCAGTTTCAGGTGTGCTATGAAGGCTATATATGTCATTTCAGGATCGACCACGATAGTTCAAAGGTGCTGCCAGAACAGCTTGGCGTCCCCAATGTTCTGGCACTACCCTTAAACTATCATAGTCAAGATTGTCTCATGTTGTCGTGTATTAGGGCTGAAAGGGTTATAGTAAGACAATGAATTGTTCTTCACTAACATTACCCACACATTTCATTGCTGTCCATTAACAAGTTCGGTGTTAAGATGGATGGATTGTCCATGTTTCGAGGGTAGTGCAGGGTAGTCCTTTGCCTGCAAGGAATCACTGACCTCGACTAAAAGCGCTATCGACAGCCAAAGGGTTAACTCGGCGCATGGGAAAGCATGTAATCTCTTGTCTTCTTCCTCCACGAACACCCGCAGCGACCCACCCCCCAACCACCCACTCCCCAAACACCCTGTAATATAATATCAAACAATTGCTCTACATTAGACCGTACACCGCAACACTCAAACACTCAAACCACCAACAAGACACGTACTTTCTTCTCTTCTGCCCCCCCCCTCCCCTCCCCACCCCACCATCCCACACACCCCACCCCCTTACCCGCTTGTTTATCCTAATAACTTCTCCACCCCACCCCACCCCACCCCCCACCCTCACCTTGATTGCCTATCATAATACCCCTACCCACCACCCCACTATTGATAAGTCACGATAACTAACTGTGACCCTTGCAAAGGAGATTTGGTGTTGGGCTCCCCGCACGATAGTAAGACTGCACAAACACGCGCACGGCATTCAAACTGTGGGAGAGGTCAGTATTTGAGTGAAGTCTACGCCATGCGTTTTCTCGGACAGCTGATTCCGTGCCTTTTCATTCTGGATTGACCGACTGACCACACGTACGGAGAGTCCTTTAGCTTATAGACTGGCCAGGTGAGTTGCCGTAAGATCCGAAGTCGGCACTGCCCAGCACACACACACGTGAATCAGCGGCTAGCGGTACCTACCCAATGCGCAAAAGGCCATCGGGCCGAGGTCGGCCCGATGGCCTTTTGCGCATTGGGTAGTCGTACTCTACGTGTATTCGTTTTTATAATTGATTGGGACGTTTCTCTGGTGAATGTCGGACGACAGGGAGTCGATGGACTGACCAGCAAGGCAGTGACTGATCGCTAACTTCACGTTCTTCCGCTGTTAAATGCATGTCAGATGCGAAGAACTGAAAGATCTGGGAAGTAAGTTCCTGACCGATAACTTCAAGTTCCTTTACTGTTCACTACATGTGAGATATGAAAGAACTGAAAGAACTGGGAAGTTACTGACCTATATCTTCAAGTTTCCCCGCTGCTCAATACACGTGAGACATGAAGAACTTGAAAGATCTGACCGCTAACTTCAAGTTTCTCTGCTGCTTGATGCATGCACGTGAGGTGTGCCCTGTGAAGGCAAAAGACAGACCATTTTTTTTTATGAAAAGAGAGATTTTCATTGCAAAGCAATAAAAACCTTGCTTTTCACAAAAATGGACTAACTGTCTTCTGCCTTCACACTACAGAGATAACCAAACCTCAAAGCGTTCACTTGATCAGCAGAGCGACGTTTCAAAGCGTTTCCTTGATCAGCAGGGCGACGTTTCAAAGCGTTCCCTTGATCAGCAGGGCGACGTTTCAAAGCGTTCACTTGATCAGCAGGACGACGTTTCAAAGCGTTCACTTGATCAGCAGGGCGACTTTTCAAAGCGTTCACTTGATCAGCAGGGCGACGTTTCAAAGCGTTCACTTAATCAGCAGGGCGACGTTTCAAAGCGTTCACTTGATCAGCAGGTCGACGTTTCAAAGCGTTCACTTGATCAGCAGGGCGACGTTTCAAAGCGTTCACTTGATCAGCAGGGCGACGTTTCAAAGCGTTCACTTGATCAACAGGGCGACGTTTCAAAGCGTTCACTTGATCAGCAGGGCGACGTCTCAAAGCGTTCGCTTGATCAGCAGGGCGACGTTTCAAAGCGTTCGCTTGATCAGCAGACCGACGTTTCAAAGCGTTCACTTGATCAGCAGGGCGACGTTTCAAAGCGTTCACTTGATCAGCAGGGCGACGTTTCAAAGCGTTCACTTGATCAGCAGGGCGACGTTTGCTTAGTGCACAATAGTGCTTGACACAGATTGCTTGTGAGAGATGGTGGACGTCCTGTTTTCCGCTGACCACACCGAACGAAGACTGCCTGTGAAACCTGATAAAGGACCGACACATACAGTCACGAGATCTGGGGACGCGTTGCCAAGCAATCTTGCTGCAGCTAACCAAATCTTAACTCATTCGAGACGTGCCGCCTCCGGATACGCGGCTTATGCCGCGTATCCGGAGGCGACACATCTCGAATGAGTTAAAGAGTGCGGAAGCCAAGCAGGAAAATAATCTGGAACTTCACAAACGAGTCTTTGGACTTTCATCGTGTCACGTTTTTTTAATGAAAAAATAACAACTATTTCTAAAGAATTAACTGAAACGTTGCAGCATGTCCAGCTTGTCTGTCCGGGCTGAGAAAATAATGTCGGTAAAGAATTAACTGAAACGTTGCAGCATGTCCGGCTTGTCTGTCCGGGCTGAGAAAATAATGTCGGTAAAGAATTAACTGAAACGTTGCAGCATGTCCAGCTTGTCTGTCCGGGCTGAGAAAATAATGTCGGTAAAGAATTAACTGAAACGTTGCAGCATGTCTAGCTTGTCTGTCCGGGCTGAGAAAATAATGTCGGTAAAGAATTAACTGAAACGTTGCAGCATGTCCAGCTTGTCTGTCCGGGCTGAGAAAATAATGTCGGTAAAGAATTAACTGAAACGTTGCAGCATGTCCAGCTTATCTGTCCGGGCTGAAAAAATAATGTCGGTAAAGAATTAACTGAAACGTTGCAGCATGTCCAGCTTGTCTGTCCGGGCTGAGAAAATAATGTCGGTAAAGAATTAACTGAAACGTTGCAGCATGTCCAGCTTGTCTGTCCGGGCTGAGAAAATAATGTCGGTAAAGAATTAACTGAAACGTCGCAGCATGTCCAGCTTGTCTGTCCGGGCTGAGAAAATAATGTCGGTAAAGAATTAACTGAAACGTTGCAGCATGTCCAGCTTGTCTGTCCGGGCTGAGAAAATAATGTCGGTAAAGAATTAACTGAAACGTTGCAGCATGTCCAGCTTGTCTGTCCGGGCTGAGAAAATAATGTCGGTAAAGAATTAACTGAAACGTTGCAGCATGTCCAGCTTGTCTGTCCGGGCTGAGAAAATAATGTCGGTAAAGAATTAACTGAAACGTTGCAGCATGTCCAGCTTATCTGTCCGGGCTGAGAAAATAATGTCGGTAAAGAATTAACTGAAACGTTGCAGCATGTCCAGCTTGTCTGTCCGGGCTGAGAAAATAATGTCGGTAAAGAATTAACTGAAACGTTGCAACATGTCCAGCTTGTCTGTCCGGGCTGAGAAAATAATGTCGGTAAAGAATTAACTCATTCCGCCCCGACGCACTACAGCAGGAGATGGGTCGACCATGATAATTCAAGGGTAGTGACACTGCCCTTGAATTATCATGGTCGATCCATCTCCTGCAACTGGTGCATAGTCATTAGATGACGCCTCCAAAATTTGGGAAATACGGCCGTTGGGCTGATTGAATTAACTAAAATATTTTAAAAATTGGGGGAAAATTTACAAAAGTTATTAGCAAGTGAGAAAGGTCAGGAATTAACTGAGGCAATCCAGCATCATGCATGCTCGTCCTTAAACTACTATTTGAGTCAGAAGGATCCTAGATCAGTATCTTTTCCACGTTCATTCAGCGGTCTGTTTCGACCGTTTAATGATCCTAGGCGGTGTTGGTATGACCCTGCTGGCTAGTCATTCATATGTTGGTTCATTCATTAATTCATTCATTTTTTTCATTCATTCATTTACCTATCTATTTATTTACGTTTCAGGAACTGATCAGTGAGACAGCCCCCAGGAATACAGATGTGGATCGACGTACCCAAAACATCTGAATCTGGATCTGTACCTACTGTGTCCTAACGAGGTGTTTTGGTGTCGATGTCAGGCATCTGTGTCAGTGGTCATTGTGGAAAACGATCAATACCTCATCTGCTTTACACCCTACCTGCCTCATCATCCTCACACAACACGTCTAGTCCTCTTTTTGTGGTTGTGAACCGGATGCAGTGAAGAACGTTATAGGTTCGGCTTGGGTTGTGGTGGAAAAAATCAAAACGCAAGGAGAAAAGTGTGTCAAGGTCAAGTCGTCAAAGTATCAAGGTCGTCAATGACCACCATGCTTCACCTGTCAGCTTCAGAACCCGTGCTGAACCCCCGAAGAAGCGACACTTCCATTATCACCCAGTCCCCCGCCCCTGCCAAGTCTCACCGCAAGGGGAGACGACGCTCCGCCAGATCTACAGCCAGCACCTCGCCAGACTCCGCCGCATCGGAAGATGGTACCAAAACGTCACCATTTCCCAGCGCTCTAGAAAATGGTACCAAAGCGTCATCATACTCCGCCGCGGTGGAAAATGGTACCAAGACGTCCTATGCCGCAGCGTTACAAAATGGTGGCAAGGCCTCACCAACTCAGCAGTCAGGGGGGGAGTCCGGTGGGGCGGAGAGCCCCTTGCCCACGGGAACCCTGCACGTATCCGCTTCTGAACCCGCCCTGAGCCCCCGCGAATCCGACTCTGATGATGCAGGTAAGAACGCTTTCATGTCTTCTTTGTTTTGTTTTGACAACTGTTGTTCTCATGACTTCTGTCCATTGTCTGATTGGGGAGCTGGGTGGCTTGGTCAGTGGTAGAGCGTTCGACTCTCGACCGAAAGGTCCCGGGTTCGAATTAAGCTGGGGTCAAATTTTGTTCAGACCCTATTTCGGTGCCCCGTCTTTGAAATCACCTTCGTGGTGGACAAAAGACGTTAAGCCCTAAACGTTCAACGTCCCATTGTCTGATTTCTACCCTTGTGTTAAGGCACAACCCCAACTGCGAAAAGTTTCGACCATCGACAGATCGACCATGATAATTCAAGGGTAGTGCCAGATCTGGCACTGCCCTTGAATTATCATGGTCGATCCATGTTCTGTTGTAGTGCGTAAGGGCTAAATTAATGGTTCAAGTCATACCCTAAGTATCTCGATACACCCGAACACCCACCCCGTCCACCCGCCCCCGCCCCCCCTTCCCCCTCTCTCTCCTCACTCCTGCCCACCCTTGACTAGCAGACAATTACTTACATGTACGTGAGCAATGCAGCGATATGCAAAATCTGACATGAAGTGCCAGCCTATAAATCACACTGTAAGCACCTTTTCACGATACAAGTTATTACACACTATTTACAGACCACTTCAGGACGTGTCGCATAATAAAACGAACGTCTATTAAACTCCTCTGCTCGAGGGACGCAGACGTAGATTATGCATGTGGGGACTGTATACCGGGCTATTATTACCCCATTTAGTCCCATGGCTGCATTTAGGAAATGTTGGCGGCGTCACTTTACGACTCTGTATCAGTTGAAGGAGATGGATCGACCATGATAATTCAAGGGTAGTGCCAGATTAGCTTGGCGCCTGATGGCGCCAAGCTAATCAGGCATTACCCTTGAATTATCATGGTCGATCCACCTCCTGCTGTCGTGTGCTGGGGCGAAACGGGTTAACACCTTTGCGCATGCAGCCACCGGTATTCTTTACAGTACCGATTGATGCGTGCACAAAAGGGTTAAAACCATTCGCTCCTGACGAATCGAAGCGAGAGATGGATTGGCCATGATTGTTTACGGGTAGCGCCATGTTAGCTTGGCACCTTCCAAGGTGCCAAGCTATTCTGGCGCTAAACTTAAACTGCCATGGTCGTTCAAACTCCAGCAATTGACTTCGATGTAAACGTTAGAACACGCTAACACTTAAAATTGGTGTAAAGAGACGCTACCAACACAGACACTAACATCGCTTTAAATTTGGTGTAAAGAGACAATGTCATCACTGAAATATTGGTATAAGTAGAAGATACCACCAATGAAATATTGGTGTAATTAGACGATACCGCCACTGAAATATTGGTGTAAGTAGATGATACCATCACTGAAATGTTGGTGTAAGTAGACGATACCACCACTAAAATAATTATTGGTGTAAGTAGACGATACCACCACTGAAATATTGATGTAAATAGACGCTACCATTACTGAAAAATTGTTATCTCAATGTAAAGTGTTAAAGTGTAGCTGGTGGGTGCCAGCTAATTTCATCAAATCATGAAATACTGTCATTTTGTGGTATAAAATATATTTATCCAACTGAATAAAAACACGAGGAATGCAAATATGTGCACGGTTTATTTTGCCTTTGCGTAGATACTTTGATATTAGCAAATATAAAACCTGGCCTCCGAAAATAAAGCTTCGGCAATCTTCGGAAAAGTCACGTAACATGACGTCACAAACATGACGCGATCGGTCCGCTCCCTTAGTTTAACTACGTTTGTCGAAGCATTAACACGTGAACTGCACGCATGTTGATAGTTGTATCGTTTTCATGCACGAACTCTTTGTGTGGTAATCTAGAAATATGCCGGGGCAAGTTTGTGTTAGCTATTAGTTGACAGCTTGTGAACCAATACATTTTTGCAAATGGATATATCTTTAAAGTGTGAGCACACACACTTGAACACCCTGTAACCATAGAAGATCAAAACTTTAAAGTGTATTACTTGACGTACACATTCTTGAAGAACAAATAAACGTGGATTCATTGGTACATTTTGCTACATATGTTAAAGTAGTGACATTTCAGATACGACACCTTTATTTATCAAAAAAAAAAAAAAGTAATAAGGTGAAGACTCTGATAACCATGCACTTTTACATAAAGCATAGGTGCAGTAAACGTGCTGTGAGAAACTTGAGGCAATCTTAGGCCAGCCTCTGAGCATATGGTAAACTTTAGCAATGTCACACTATTAACTACGGCATTAATAGCGACGATAATAAAACACAAGCGCACATGAAAACATAATGTGATAAGCTTACCTGCCCGTGGTGTCTTCGCTGCGCACTGGCCTCTGAGGCGTGCCTGGTCTTACCTACGCTCTTTTCTAGTCTGTGCAAGAGGCTCAAACATTTAAGGTCTGAGGCCTTGCGGTCCATCTGCTTCAAAACTCTCATTTTCCGACGAATCCTGTTAATATACGTAAGTGTCCGAGTCAGAATTTTCAGCTGATGAGCTCATTTTCTTTGGCACAAGTTAGCAGGCTGTCCGTAGATGTAAACAAACCGAGTCATGTTTGTGACGTCAATTCCGCGGAGCGGCAAATTTGAAAATTTTTTTCCGGCAGTCTTCGGAACCGGGTACCGCGAGGTAGAGAGGATTTGTCAATTCTGATGTGTTTTTCTGCTTGAACTGTACGCAAGTAAGTACACTTTGTGGACTAAAAGTGACTTTGATATGTTTATTTTGTGGCTGATTGATCGTCAGTTGATTCATTGCATCAACACGAAGCAGCATGCCTGAATGGTAAGCGACCCATCGCCGGGACCACCATTGGTTGGTTAGTTCGGGTTTAACGTCCACAGCACCGAGGCGATCGTGGACGGCCCTGACGGGCGGGTTATGGGGGACAGGGAAATCTATTTGCCTAAAGTATACGACCTGAACACTGATCAACTCAGGCGCACTCCAACTGTGCCACTTTGATTTACCAGGACCTTTCAACGGACATGCTGTTGAACAAATCCGTTTTTTCCCCCTGGATTGTGAGTCCAGCTACCGGGGCCGGGACGGGATTCGAACCCACGACCCGGCGATTCCCTTCGCTCTCCTGCTCCGACGTTTAACCGCCTGAGCTATTTGGGACTCGTGACCACCATTACTAGATAGCTGCCCTTTAACACAGTGATACCCTCATAATCTTAGTGCTTTAACCCGTTAATGTGGGTGAGTAAACAGGAGTAAAATACTGATCTGGAACAGTCGCAGATTAACCTTCCGAAAACCGTTTCACAAGAGAAATGCTATATTAACCCTTATCATTCGGAATACACCAGTGTGTGAAATAAGTTTGACTAAAATAGTTCAAGGGTGGTGCCAGAATAGCTTGGCGCCTGTAGGCGCCAAGCTATTCTGGCACCACCCTTGAACTAAAGCCATTGGTCTATATCCTTATCTGTAAGTACTATAATGTAGCTTGCTTATGGCAGTGTGCAAATTTGAAGCTTTTAGCCTCGGTGTGATATGGGTTAAGACACCCAGTAATCTGCATCCATCTTCTCGAGTCGCTATGAATATCTATGCTGCTTGCAAATGGATGAATTTTGCTGAATTAATAAACTGCCCTATAAATAATCCAGGCGGGGCAGTTTTCACGCAGAAATAATCTCATTCGCATTGTTGCTCCGATTCATTAAAAAAAAAAATGTGGCCGAATTAATCAAAATCCCTACAAATAAGCGAGGCGGGCAGTTTTCCACACAAACGTAATCGCGGCCGCATTGTTACGCCGATTCGTAAACTGATTCATTACCGCTCGCCAGAATCGCATCAGTCACTCGGATTGTCCACAACAATGACAGCAATCTTTGCAGGACAATAACGGAGGAGGGGGAAACGTTTGTGTGCGGGAGGCGATTGGTTTAACTCGTTCGGCCCGACGGCCGTATTCGCCAAATTTGGGATGCGGCATCTAATGACCATGCACCAGCTGCAGGAGATGGATCGACCATGATAATTCAAGGGCAGTGCCAGATTAGCTTGGCGCCTGTCGGCGCCAAGCTAATCTGGCACTGCCCTTGAATTATTACGGTCGACCCATCTCCTGCTGTAGTGCGTCAGGGCTGAATGGGTTAACACCTCTTGTGCGTGTATTCGCCGGTAACTGTTCACAGTCCTGATGGCAGCGTGAGCAAATGGGTTAACGCGGACACCGCCCAACTGCAAGAGGCAAAGAACTTCACGAGACCCCGCACCTGCCGGAGGCCCATGAGGTTCTTTGTCTCTGGCTGCCCCTAGTCATATCCGTGTTCCTTGGACTGGTGGGATTGTTACACGCTGACTGTGCCCTGCGTTCACAGACATACAATTTTGCGTCCATTGGCACTGTAGAAAGGGTGAGAAAGCTAGTTGGAGGGAGGGGGAGGAGGTGGAAGGGAGAGAGAGAGAGAGAGAGAGAGAGAGAGAGAGAGAGAGAGAGAGAGAGAGAGAGAGAGAGAGAGAGAGAGAGAGAGAATGGGCCAACACTCAGTTTCAAGTGGTGTCTTTATTTTTGAACTCGACCCTTTGGGTACTTTGGCCTCTTCCACTGACAGTTCTGTTTTGGGGTTTCATTTGCGGGCCTGTAACCTGTCGGTGCTCGCGTGCGAGTGTGGCTAGGGCGTGTCTTGTTGGGAATACAATTTAACCCGTTCAGTGACGAGAAAGTTTGAGCACCACCCAACTGCAAGAGGTATAGATCCTCATGAGCACCCGCAGTTGCGGCGTCTCGTGAGGATCTACGCCTATTGCTCACAACACTTTGAATCCGTGTTCTGGGACAGCTAGAGCATTCGGTGAGTTAGTTGCTTGGGTTTAACGCCGAGCAGGCGACTGGGGCCATCTCATCGTGGCAGGACGTTTGGCGTGTAATCAACGAAGACTGTAGAATCATAATCTGCGTCAGTTGACACTGAACGGCTCAACTCAATTAGCCCCGACAGACCACAGCAAGATACGGCTCGACCATGATAGTTCAAGGGTGGTGGCAGAATAGCTTGGCGCCTACAGGCGCCAAGCTATTCTGCCACTACCCTTGAACTATCATGGTCGATCTGTCTGCTGAATTGTAATGCAGTACCCTCATTAAGCGGCACTATCATGCAGACTGTCAGTCCCAACACCACACACCATCTGATGACCAGTTAAAACACCTCCAGCGCGACCAACAGACCGCCATATTCCGTCTACTGAAGGACTGGTCACTGCCGACTGCGTGCACACTTGTACCGCCTTGGACTGTCACACACTGCAGACTGCTTGTGTGAAACTGGTTTACAGACCCCAAAGCATGTACTGCAGTCTTGTCCTCTGTACCAATACAGCACTGGCCACATGGAGCGACGCTGTCAGAGAAACTCTGGGGCTCCATTCTAGACCTACTGCAGACCACGAACTTCATATCAACAACCAATCTTGACATATGAGGCAGAAACTTGGGAACGCTGACGAAGGAGAAGAATGAAGTAATGCAGTCCTCAGAGGATATCTCCAAAATGTGGGTATTTCGTACCTCGGGCACAATGAGTTGTTACGTTTTCTACGTGACCTCAGAATTTGAAGTAAAATGATCGGTTGCAGCAGGTTAGATATCCATCGGTTGATTTTTTGTTTTCTTTTAGGACTTGTCATTACTACCAAGAAGGAATTTGTTAGCGTTTCTTCTGCAGGCGTGTATGCAGTTTCATTTCTTTTCTTACTCTAAAGTGCCATTACGCATAAATCTGCAGACACGATTCAGCACCAATTGTGTTTGTCATGCCTTGTCGACACACCTATTGAACTTTAACAGCAGTTTGGACACGCAGCAAAAGCACAAGCGTAGTCGCACCTATTTATCCTGCGCTGCCGTCAGCTTGTCAGTCTATTTTTAGCTGTTCCTCGCATTGATGGCGTTGTATTTCTAGAACGGAGTGGAGTCATTGTCAGGGTACTTGATATAAAGACGACGTGTGCTGGACTGGATTGTCCTGTGTCTAAATGAACCACAGCGTCTAGTGTGTAGCGCCTCCTAACCATCTGTTACAGAAGTGTATCTTTGAACAGTGACGGCAGTAGTGGGCCTTTTACCCATTCAGCCCCGACGCCCTACAGCAGGCGATGGGTCGACCATGATAATTCAAGGATAGTGCCAGATTAGCTTGGCGCCTGTCGGCGCCAAGCTAATCTGGCACTACCCTTGAATTATCATGGTCAAGCCATCTCCTGTAACTGGTGCGTAGTCGTTAGATGACGCCTCCGAAATTTGGGAAATTTGGCCGTGGGACTGAGTGAGTGAAACTAGATGTGTAATGTACATGTACACACTAAATGGTCATTTCGGTGGAAGGCCTGTTCATCGGCGGTGATTCTGTTGACGTTACACACGAAGTCCGATTCCACAATGACAGAATCAACACGACTGTGAAACCAAGCAAACACCCAGTGTGCTAGTCTGTGATTTTGGACCTTACGGCATCGAACCTTAAAAAGTCCCAAATTAGAGATCAGCCTACAAGAGTAAATGACAGGATAACACGGGAATTTTCCTTTACAATATTTATGTTTCTATTCGTTTAGATAGGTTAACCCATTCAGCCCTGACGCACTAAAGCAGGAGATGGATCGACCATGATAAATCATTCAAGGCGGGTAGTGCCAGATTGGATTGGCGCCGACAGGCGCCAAGCTAATCTGGCACTACCCTTGAATTATCATTGTCGATTCATCTACTTGAACGGGCACATAATTGTTAAATGACATCTCTAAAATTCGGCCTGGGGGTTAAATGGGTTAATGTAAATTTTACAGGCCACGTGTCTCTCTTTATGGAACTATGAAAGAGGCACAAGGCTTTCATGTCTTGGCCTCTTTGATTGGGCAGTTTTGGCGTGACAAACCACTTCTGATTGGCTACAGCGGAAGCTATGAGTGTGGCTGTAAATGCGTCTAGATGATCAGACTAAGAGATTGAAAAGAAAAGGGGAGACTGCCAGTGCTAATATTTTAGGAAGGTTACAAAGTAAAGTAGATTATAGCACTGTCAGGGGAGAGAAATGTGCATGATCGACCAGTGATCATAGACTAAGACTAAGAGATTGTTTACTGGTCGCTAAGCGACGGGAAAGTCATAGTATGAGATATGGTCATATAGACGGTGCCCCCCCCCCCCCCCACTCTCTCTCTCTCTCTCTCTCTAAAACACACCACACACACACACACACACACACACACACACACACACACACACACACACACACACACACACACACACACACACACGCATGCGCGCACACATTCGCAAATACTAGCAGTTTGTTTGAAAATCAACGCGATAAACAAACTCATAAAGAAATAAACAACCGAACAAAAACAAACACAAACAAAAAAGCATAACCAAATATAAACAAACAAAAAACAAACAAACAATTACACACACAAGACGCCCGCCCACTGACAAACCAAAAGATTTTTATTTTATGGTTTTGTTACTAAATGCCATCTTGAAAAGAAAAAAACACGAATTTTATTGCAGGCTGACGCAGCATGGCACATGTATACACCCATATTCAAATGTGTCCTAGAGTCAGACCGACCGCTTCAAAAATAAATCGCTGGTCCGTGGTTTTGGACCTTACGGCTGAAAGCCGGTAAGGTCCAAAACCACAGATCAGCGCACTATTGATTTCCGTTCTTAGATGAATAATAATAATCATAGAAAGTTAGATCAATGTCACGGACAAGAATCCATTCAGACCTTTCTTTTCACCCGAGCTGAGCAGCAGGGTGATAGAAATATCCCATTGGTGTGTTTTTGTGTCGGCCATGAAGAGAACGCACCGCGTCAATGCGAAAACACCTAAAAGAAAATGTATTTTCTTTAACTCATTCTACCCCAGACACACCTCAGGAAGATAAGGATCGACCATGATAGTTCAAGTGCGGTGATGCCAGAATAGCTTGGCGCCTATGGGCGCCAAGCTATTCTGGCATCACACTTGAACTATCATGGTCGATCTGCGTCCTGCACTGCAATGCAGTCTTCAGAGGACAACGGCAACATTTGGGGATTTCGGTCTTGGTGTACAATGGGTTAAAGCGGCTTATCCTGTGGTGGTGTCGAACAACATGCACGAGGCCGAGGTTCTCATGAGCCATCGCGGAAACCCATGACGCTTGCAGTTAACTCCTTCAGCCACGACACACCGCAGCAAGACATGGATCGAACATGATAGTTCAAGGGTGGTGCCAGAATAGCTTGGCGCCCATAGGCGCCAAGCTATTCTGGCACCACCCTTGAACTATCATGCTCGATCTGTCTCTATAATTGTAATACAGTCCTTCAGAGGGCAACTTCGAAATTGGGGGATTTTGGTCCTGGGGCAGAATGTGTTAATCCCATCTTTGTGCAAGTGGCACAGATTATTGGGTTTTTTTTTTTTATTTATTTATTTTTTTTTTTGTCTGTTGTTTTGTTGAGGTTTTTTAATATTTGTTTATTTGCTGGTTTTCGTTGTTGTTGTTTTTTTGTTATTGTTTGTTTTTTGTTTTGTTGTTGTTTTTTGTTCTTTTTTGTTTTTTAGTTTTTGCTTTGTTTTGGGTTTTTTTGAGAAGGGGGGGGGGAGGATTTTTTGTTTGTTTGTTTGTTTGTTTTGTTTTGTTGTTGTTTTCGGGGGAGTGGTTCCTTCTTCTCGTGATTCGTAATTCTTTGTATCTTTCTTTTTTTTTTTTCATGCTCGTGATCCGTGAAAAAGGTATCCGTCGTGAAACGTGAAAGCCGACATAAGCAAAATACGATCTCCGCGATTTGTGTAAACGTCGTGGTTAGTTGGTGTCACTGTTGCCACATTGTCAATTCCACTCCAAACTACATGTCTCTCCCCCCCCCCCCCCCCCAACCTTCTTCCTAGATGCGGGGAGAATGTGGGAGGGGGGCTCATGAGGATCTATGCCCTCTATAATTTTGTTGCAGTCGCCATGTCCTGACAGTAAAAGGGGTTAGGGGTTCTGCCCGCCACACACCACAGCAAGATACGGCTCGACCATGATAGTTCAGTAAAGGGTGGTGGCAATAGCTTGGCGCCTTTAGGCGCCAAGCTATTCTGCCATCACCCTTGAACTATCATGGTCGATCTATCTCCTGAATGGTAATGCAGCTCTCAGAGGATAACTGCAAAATGTGGGTATTTCGTACCTCAGGCACAATGAGTTACTCGTCGGCCGACCGAACTATTTGAGCTCCGTTTACGGCTGCGGAAGCTTCTTGTGCACTGTTCTAAACGAGATTGAAAAGTACGGCATCGAAAGAAGGGCTGCGGTGCTGTTAGTGTTATCAGACATTTTGGTTTTCTCTAAACATAAATGGCTTTTTAACACATTCTGCTCCAAGCCCGAAATCCGCAAATTTTCAATGAAGTTGCCCCCCCCCCCCCCCCCCCCCTTAAGACTGTGTAAACTTCTGGAATCAGATCGAGCGTGATATCGGCGCCAAGCTATTCTGGCGCAACCCTTGAACTATCACGCTCGATCCACGTCTTGCCGTGGCGTGTCGGAGTTGAATGAGTTAAACTTTCCTGCGTAATGTTACACGTCAGGGCAGATTTCGAATTCGCAGAATGTATCTGGGGCAGTTTGGGGATGGAAGGTGATCGTGGGGGGGTGGGGGGGAGGGGGGAGGGAGGGCGGCCCAGGAAAGGGCGGGGGGAGGAGTTGGGGGGATGGGGGTCGGGCTGACAGAGTCGAGGTGAAGGGGGTACATGCGTCAAAGCTATTAAAATAAGTTGCTTGCTGAGATCGATACCCCGTATACCGGCTATTTTTGGATAAATACTATGACTGACACACGCACGCACCCAGACATAGATACAAAGCGTGTAACTTCAGATAGATATATAAACCGACATATAGAAAGACAGATAAAGACACATACACACATAATAACACTCATGCGCACGGACGCACGCGCACGAAGACACTCGCGCGCGCATGCACGCACGCTCACACACACAAAAACGAAGACCCACCCCTACCCCTGCACCCCGACACACAACCAATCACGCACTCGCGCGCGCGCGCACACACACACACACACAATCGCACGCACACACACACACACACACACACACACACACACACACACACACACACACACACACTCGCACCAGGGCCGGATCTGAGGGGTGTCATTGGGGGTTTTGGCCCCCCCCCCCCTCCCGACCCAAAATTCCTTAAAATGCTATAATAACGTTCCTTTTCGGGGATGTTTGGCGTCGTGGAGACCTTCTGTGTCAGGCTTTGGACCCCCCTCACCCTGGAGCTACGTGATCCGACCCTGCACACACACACTAAAGCACACTAAAGCACCCTATCTACCTATAACCCAATTCCGCCACCACCTTTCTCCTTCCCTGGTCCCTAACTACCCCCATTTTCCCCGTCCCTCCCTCTCCCTGACCTATCCTTCCACCACACCCCTAATCACCCCCACCCACCCACCCCCACCCCTCCCTAAATACAAGTAAAAATATTGAACCTCTTTCCCCGCCAATACTATATAACATGACAGTTTGAAGTTTGGCGAAGTGCCTACGGGGAACATTTACAACCCATTAAGTAATCGCTACTCGGGCCGATGTCGGACGTCGCAAGCCCGTGCCGGCCCGAGGATCGTTTGCACATCGAGAGGCCTACACACCCACCCCTCTCGATAACCGACAAAGTCAACATAGATTTTGCTGTAAACACTCGGCAGGGGCGATTGAACGGTTGGCAAGCCTTGACCCAAATAACCACTGTTCGATACATACCTGTACTGGTTTCAATGGA
Organism: Semisulcospira habei; assembly: GCA_036245525.1. Lineage (NCBI taxonomy): Eukaryota > Metazoa > Mollusca > Gastropoda > Semisulcospiridae > Semisulcospira > Semisulcospira habei. Next base: position 57,620,539 of record BTPG01000006.1, read on the forward strand.
ACCGTTGCCACTTTCGCTTCCAGCTCCAATAGCTGGAGATAGATTGACCACGGTGTTACGATTAACAGCGAAAACCGTGAGGCAGATGGAGAAAGTCCGGACAGCACACAAGTTATTAGATTTTCGAGTTTCCGTTTGTGGGCCTATGTCCTGATTAGGTAGAAATTGTCTACATTTACGTATTGTTTTCAGTGGTACTTTTTTGCGACTTTTTGCACAGGACAGAAGTAAGTTTTCACACACGGCCTAGCCGGCAGAAGCCGGAGAAATAGGGCCTACCCCAGTAGCAAAATGTCTTCGGGCCCACGACGGCCGCAGTGGGCCCGAGAACCTTCGCTTACTGTTATCTATCTATCTATCTTGTCGACCGTTGGGGCACCACTGATGACTTGGCAGCCAGCTCCTTCCATTCCTCTCTGTTCTCTGCCATTCTTAGCGTATCGCCCAGCCTCAGTCCTGTCCACTCTGAGATATTGTCCTCCCATCTTTTCCTCTGTCTTCCTCTCCTTCGTCCTCCTTGCACAGTGCCTTGCAGGATTGTTTTGGCAAGCCCTGCTGAACGCGTGACATGCCCATACCACTTCAGTTTGCGTTTTTTCACAATGGCTAATAGGTCTTCATATGGCCCGATGGCTTGCCTGATTCTTTTTCCCACTTCCACGTTTGTGACGTGATCTCTGTATGAAATGCCAAGCAGCCTTCGAAAACATCTCATTTCAGTGGCTTGTATCCTCCTTTCAAGATCTGCTGTGAGGGTCCATGATTCGCAGGCATACAAAAACACTGAGATGACTAAGGAGCGCATCAGTCTGATCTTGGAGCAGAGTGTGATGTTTCTGTCCTTCCATATGGTCTTCAATCTTGTCAGTGCTGTTGTTGTCTGTGCAATCCTGGACAGTATTTCTTAGTTTTGATCCCTCATCTGTCACAATGGCTCCTAAGTATTTGAACTTATTAACGGTTTCCAGTTTTGGGCTTCCAATCATGATGTCAGTGCCAATGCCACTGGTGTTATTGGTCATCAGTTTGGTCTTCTCTGCACTGTGTACGTGTTATTTGGCTTATTAGCTGATTGAGTAGCTCGGGGATTAACGTCCACGGCACCGGCGTGATAACGGACGGCCCTAGAGGGCGGGTTATGAGGACAGGGACAGCTATTGCCTAATGAGTTTGACCTGGACATTGATCAATTCAGAGACACTGCCACTGACAGGGACAGCTATTGCCTAATGAGTTCGACCTGGACACTGATCAATTCAGAGACACTGCCACTGTGCAACATTGATTTACCAGAACCTTTTAGAGCAAACCCGCCTTTTGGCTCGGGAAGTGATAGTTGTTGTTTGTTTTTTTGTAGAACTGGTGAGATGCGTGATCTTTGCAGCAGAGACTGCCACTCCCGCCGCCATTGGCCTCTACAGTCACAAAAGATGCTGCTTCAAATCCAGCTGAGCAGGCAATCAGATCAGAACAACTAAGATGCATTATCTATGGTCGATTCAGACCGACAGAGGCCGCATTATTAGTGAGATGCGTCACATGCACTGAGTGGACGTAGCAAGAATAGGTCGTAAATCACGATGCCCTACTTTACACCTGGGCTTCAGTGTGTATAGACCGCGATAGACGATTTAAACGAAGAAAGAAACGCGCTTAGAAAGGACAAGTAGATCGTGTTGTACTTGTCTTTTCTAAGCGTGTTTCTTTCTTTCTTAAGATGTTATTTGCGTTAACCCTTTGGCTGTCGGGAGCGGGGTTTTTTTTTCAGGCGGAATCATCGCGACAAAAACCGCTCCCGACAGCTAAAGGGTTAGAACGCTTGGCAACCATCTTTTTCAGGTGTAAATTTCATTGCGTGTGTCGCTCATTCCATTTGACGTATTTGTGCTGGTCTGTGAGTTTGGAACTTACGTCTTGCTGCGCGGGGCACTACTATAATAAGGCCGACGTCTGCCGTGGGACTTTTGCTAAACAGGTTAAAGGCACGGGTTACAACTAAGCGTGCAAACATTCGGTAATGCCCAAGAACCGCTGTTAATACACAGTTCCGGCCCCTGTGGTTGGACTGTTTACGTTGGTTACAAAACGGAACTAACTGTACATTCCGTAAAGTGAACGCACTGTACCTCCTCTGGTGGAGATGCACATGCATTTGTGTGTCAGACTATACAGACCACAGGTCTATAAAAGAACTCCATTTATCAGGGCCGAAAAACAATTTCCCACCGGAATCAGTGACTTACTTTTGCGCGTGCCTTTGATATCCCGATTACAATAAGACAGTTCTGTTGTAGGCGGGTGTCGCTACCTATCCGAACTGAAGCTCGATCAGGGGCGGATCAGTTACCTCGAGGGGGGGGGGGAGGGGGGTGTTCCAACTTTTTGTTTGGAGACCTTCAACCTCATACAAAAGGTCTCCACGACCCTAGACCTTGCTTCCAGGCGCCGAAAAATCGAAAAGTGGGGAGGGGGAGGGGGAGCGCGTGCGTGTTAAGACTCTCACCATTCGACAAAATATCATCAAACAGCCGGGGAGGAGTGGTCCAAACACCCCAAAAAGGGACTTTGTTATAGCATTTTAAAGAATTTTGGGTCTGTAGAGGGGTTCTGGATCTCCATCCGCTCCCCCCCCCCCACCCCACCCCCGATCCGCCCCTGAAGCTGCGTACAGCTCCTGTAGTACATTAGGAAGTCTCCACAAAAATCAAACAGAAGAAGAGTAATTGTACAGAAAGTTTAATGGCGAGAAATGAAATGTGCCCAGCAGCACGTTTACAGTGCCTCTCTGTTATTTGCGCTCTGACCCATTTAATCCCACGGGCGCGTTTCCTATATCCCACGGGCGCGTTTCCCATATCCCGCGGACGCGTTTCCCATATCCCACGGGCGCGTTTCCCATATCCCAGTGGCGCGTTTCCCATATCCCACGGGCGCGTTTCCCATATCCCACGGGCGCGTTTCCCATATCCCAGTGGCGCGTTTCCCATATCCCACGGGCGCGTTTCCCATATCCCACGGGCGCTTTTCCCATATCCCACGGGCGCGTTTCCCATATCCCACGGGCGCGTTTCCCACATCCCACGGGCGCGTTTCCCATATCCCAGTGGCGCGTTTCCCATATCCCAGTGGCGCGTTTCCCATATCCCACTGGCGCGTTTCCCATATCCCAGTGGCGCGTTTCCCATATCCCACGGGCGTGTTTCCCATATCCCACGGGCGCGTTTCCCATATCCCACGTGCGCGTTTCCGATATCCCACGGGCGCGTTTCCCATATCCCACGGGCGTGTTTCCCATATCCCACGGGCGCGTTTCCCATATCCCACGACGGGCGTGTTTCCCATATCCCACGGGCGCGTTTCCCATATCCCACGTGCGCGTTTCCCATATCCCACGGGCGCGTTTCCCATATCCCACGGGCGTGTTTCCCATATCCCACGGGCGCGTTTCCCATATCCCACGGGCGCGTTTTCCATATCCCACGGGCGCGTTTCCCATATTTTTAAAGTATTTCCTAACGACTGTGTACAAGTCGCAAGAGATGAAATGACCATAATAATACAAGGGTAGTGCCAGATTAGCTTGGCGCCTTCAGGCGCCAAGCTAATCTGGCACTACCCTTGAATTATTATGGTCAATCCATCTCCTCCTGTATAGCGTTGGGGTTAAATGGGTTAGTCCCAACTGAAGCGCGCAATTTAATCATGTACATGTTTGCCTCTTTATTTCATTGTGCCTTTGCTGTTGTTTTGTGTGCGTGTAACGTGGTAGTCGTAGTATGATACAATCACACCATATGCATGCACTTAGGGTTCTTGTAAAAAAAAAACTTCACTCAGCTGCAACTCGTCACACGTGGCACAAGGTTGTAGACCACACTGGAGTAACAGTTCCAACACTATTTTATTCTCACGATGTACTCTCAGCGCACTGCGTCCACAAATGCATCCACACGTTGGTGCACTGTCTCGTACAATGCATCCATAATTCTGATACACTGCGTCTCCCATACAATACACCAACTCTGATAGACTGCCTCCTCTACAATGCATCAACAATCAGCGTCTCTCAGACAATGTACCACATAATTTATTTCCTAACACCGTCTTTTACACTATTACAGATTTCCAGAACAATCCAGCAAATTCACACAACACAACCAATCAGACTGAAAAGAAAACTTATTAATATTTATTAAAAAGAACACTCTAGAACTAACTACAGTTTTCTACTAACATCTAGGCGCATTCAATAAAATGTTGCGAAATGTAGCCAGCAACTTTGACGTCATAGCTGAGGTCACTAGAATAATCGCGCCCTTTCCTCAACGTTCTAGGTCAAACGAGGTCGGACTACAGCAACAATGTAACGAAAAGACATGTCATTTTACCTACACAACAGCCTGGAAGTCTATCGCAAGTGTTCAAGCAAAAGAAAATTAATCTGACTAATTCTTATCTTATCCCAAATAACTCAAATGAATATGGGATCTTTCCCATGATTAACACACTCATGCTCTCAAAAGACTGATCACAACGTAACAGTGCGTGTGTGTGTGTGTGTGTGTGTGTGTGTGTGTGTGTGTGTGTGTGTGTGTGTGTGTGTGTGTGTGTGTGTGTGTGTGTCAGTGTGTGCGTGCGTGCGTGTGTGTGTGTGTGTGTGTGTGTGTGTGTGTGTGTGTGTGTGTGTTCTCTTATTCGTTCGTTTATGTGTGTCTGCGTGCGTGTGTGTCAAGCCTAACTGGCTAAAGGCGTAACGGTATTCGTGTGTTTTCCTAACACGCCTGGACGCCTGCATTAGACCATCTCGGATCTCTCTAGTCAATCATTAAGCTTCAAGTTAAACACACACTTTCTGATTAAACGACTCTCCTTACCGTGGTGACCCTCAGTTGCGCTACATTTAAACCCGATTTACACCTCCGCCTGAGGTGGTACGATTGCTATATATCGCTTGTAGCAAGTGGCATAGATCCCGCGAATGCTTGGACTCATGAGAATCTATGCCTCTTGCACATGGAAAAAAATAGACTGCAGGGCTGGAGGTCGCCATAGGTTGTGAAAATTTAATGAAGCGCGCAGACGCCGAACGCCAAACACAGACTATGTACTGTCTAGGCTCGCACAAGAAAGAAGCATCCCTGTTCATGCGTCTTTGCTTGATCGAGGGTCCGCACCAGAGTCTACCCGTCTGCAAGCGGCATAGATCCTCATGGACCCTGCAGTCGAAGGGGCTCATTAGAAGCTATGCCTCATGTTTGCAGAGTGGTAGGCCCCATTTACAACCTCATAATGAGGAAGGTGATCTGGCACTATGTTGTATACCTAATCGACACGTAAACGCTGATTATAACACTGGCCGTTGACCCGTTACAGTCGAAGGCCAACTGTTGACTTTTGCAGGTTCAGCGTCAGCTGTGCTGGCCAGAGTGACTGACAGTTAAAACTATACATGGTTCAATCGCATTATCTAATTAACCCATATCATACTGAGGCTAAAAGCTTCAAATTTGTACACTGCTATATGCAAGCTACATTATAGTACTTACAGATAAGGATATAGACCAATGGCTTTAGTTCAAGGGTGGTGCCAGAATAGCTGAGGCGCCAAGCTATTCTAGCACTACCCTTGAACTATTTTAGTCAAATTTATTTCACACACTGGTGTAATCCGAATGATAAGGGCTAACAGGGCACTTGGAAAGCTGACAAAAATTGCCCTGTGAAAGCAAAGAACAGTAAGTTCATTTTATGAAAAGCAAGATTTTCATTGTATTAGTGTACAAATCTCGCTTTTCGCAAAAATAGACATACTGTCTTTCGCCTTCACACGGCAGAAATGTACGGGGTCAAAATAAATTAGTTATAAAAATGGCCCATAAGACGTCACAACCGGAGATGGACAGGCCACGACAGTTCAAGGGTAATGTCAGATTAGCTTCGCTGCAGTGGCACCTTGGACATATCGGGTGGAATGTTTAGTGGGTGTCAATAATAGTTAAATCGAAAAATATCTCAACAGCCTTTAAGTCGACACAGTATGGTTGCAGAAAAGTTCACGAAAGCATAATATATAGTAGATAATGACTGGGCAACTTTTTTTATTAAATGAATACGTTGAAGGCTATTTGACCATTTTGACTAATCATATTCTAAAGAAAAAGATTGACAAGTCACCTTACTGCCGGGTTTTGCAGTAGTAAATAGGTATTAATAGCACCCATTTACTGCAGAATCCCGGAAGTGCGGTGATTGGCTATTCGAGCGTCGATTGTCTTACCATCTGTGCTTATTTCATGCAATCAGTATTTTATTGTCCAGATAAACGATCTAACCTGACCATAGCCAGAATAAAACACGTCAAAAGTTGCACAATTCTGTATTATCTTATGACTCGACAGCCGGCTGTTGTACACATCATCAAAGCCAATCGCCTCGTTAGTCGTGACTGTTGGGAGAAATCGAACTTCACGTATGCGAGAACTCTACGTATGCGAGATGAGTAAAACCTCACGAGCCCCACAGATGCCGGTTCCCATTATGTTCTTTCCCAGTTAGCAAAGGTCCTTTGGCTGACATCGGCCGCAGTGGGCCCGCGCACGACGCCTTGGCTAGGGAGGTTTCTACTTGCTGCATCTATTTACTTCATTGCTTCGCGAAAGAACTAATTTGTGTCGGCTGTCGTGTCTGGTGTGCGTGTACATCATCACGCATCTATTTTTTAACCACCAGTCTTGTAGGTAATCCCTTCGCTGCCGAGTAAAAGTGAACGCGATTTAGCTGCAAGTCAGAGACATAGATCCTCATGAGCCCCCGCATATGCGGGGGCTCATGAGGATCTATGCCTCTTGCGTTTGGGTGTATGCCTCTTGGTGGCTGATTTTTTTTTTTTTTTTTTTTTTTTTTCTTTTTTTGCTTTTTGTCCGATGAAGGCTATTACAGATTAGGAGATAGATCAAGCATTTTAGTTAAAGCCAAGCTATTCTGGCACCACTCTTGAACTATCATTGTCAAATTAATCTAAAGGGGCAGCGGGGATATCGGGATGAAAAGGGTCAAGTGACTATACTTTCAATACATAAAGTGTGATGTTAGTTTAGGTGCAGGTAAAACTGTAATGATTCGTGCACTTCGTCACTAAAAGTATATATATACACATGAAACATTAGTTAGCCTCCATTCATGAGTCTGAAGTCGTGGTCCCCCTATAGTTTACACTGAGTGGCTGTGTGCACAAGGGGCGTAATAGCTGTTATTGAGACTTAGGGTATAATTACCGCCCTTATGGTAGTTTCTGACTAAGCACTGCTTGCAAGAGGCGTAGATTAGCATGTGTCGCTAAATTACTCAGACGTTACAGGTGTTCAGGATACGATGCAAATGGTTTGTGCGATTTCGCGTAGTGTTGAGAAAGTTGATAACCAGAATCATACATACACAGGAATCGGCCTATTGGCACACGGATCGCAAGGCCGGAAAAGAGAGTAAAACAAAAGAGTAGTTGGTTGTACATTGCTTAACGTCCCGACAGCAACAAGACTTTCTCAGGACGTGCCTGCACTGCTTGTGAAAAAAAAAAAAAAACTAAACAAAATATTGAATTATGTCGCCAGCCGGTCTAATACGCTAAATAAACCTGAGACCATTTAGCAACACACATCCAATATCAAGAGCTACAGAAACCGCAGTAGGGAGAGCCGGTTTAAAAGAGGAAAATACAGGTGAATGGACCAATGGTAGACAGAAACACATGCCCCAGAATAGAGGGGAAAACCCACCCTGTGGGGCTGACCCTGGGAACTAAAAAGTAGTTAACCCCACCCGTCCCCCAGGACAGACCCGGGTGGGGAGAATAAGCAAGAGAGGAGAAAGTGGTGAGTGAAAGAGGAATACAGGGGTGCAGGGACAGACAGACAGACCGACAGACACAGAGAGACAGAGATTAACTCATTCAGCCCGACGGCTGTATTTCCCAGATTTTGGAGACGTCATCTAATGACTATGAACCAGTTGCAGGAGATGGATCAACCATGATAATTCAAGGGCAGTGCCAGATTAGCTTGGCGCCGATAGGCGCCAAGCTAATCTGGCACTACCCTTGAATTATCATGGTCGACCCATCTCATGCTGTAGGGCGTCAGGGCTGAATGGGTTAATTGGCTGGCTAACTGACTTACGAGTGGGTGGGTGGGTGGGTGGGTGGGTGGGTGGGTGGGTGGGTGGGTGGATGGATGGGATGGGATGGGGATGGGTGGGTGGGTGGACGGACAGACGGACGATGGGACGGACGGACGTATGGATGGATTTTTAAATTCCACTTTACTTCTCGTCCCAAAAGCAGCAAAATACCTACTCAAGACCCGCCTGCGCCAGACAGACACACCCACAGCTCAACTCTCTTCAGTTCACTCACCCGCTTCATCTTCCCCTATCCCCCACCCACGTACGCCAGTCTACCACCCCATCACACCCCCTCAATCAACGCCTAATCATGAGCACTTAACAACACGCTAGCAAAAGCTGGGTTGAAGAAGGTGTCGATCAAGAGTCATTTATTTCAACTTCTGTCCACCACACACTCCCTCTACCAGTCCGTGTCACCAGCAAGAGGCATAGATTCTCATGAGCCCCTGCTAGTCGCAGAACCTCATGAGAATCTATGCCTCTTGCTTGAAACAAAACTTCACCATTTACTCTCTCAGACCGAGGTAGTTAGCTCGGGTTAAGAACCTCAGGTGTCATTAAGGGCATATTGTGCGTTAGTTGGAGACCGAAGTATGAGTGTTCAATAACCACTTAACGTCGATCCACACTGGTTGTCTTCCGCCATTCGCTACTCGGCTGATCATCGGTAGCGAATGGAGGGAGACAACCAGTTTCAACGTTGATCTAAGGTCCAGGAATCCTATACGAGGTTAGATCCACGGCAGTGGCTGGCGGAAACTAGCTGTAAAATAAAATTAAATTGCAAATTACTAATTTCCCACGAGAAAGCCTTTGACATGTAGGCTTCCTTGACCTCTGACAAATATCGCAACGTCACAGTCGAAGACTGTGGAGGATTCTTTTATTTAGGGTGTGATCATGCTCACGTGTGAGTTCGCTGCATCGAGAGAATGATAAGTTTGTGTTTTGTTTAGATTTTTTTTTTAAGTGCTTAAGACCTTTGTTGAACACACTGACATTTAACAAAACTACTATTACGCATTGAATATGAAGGCACATTTCAGCACCATTTGTGCGTGTTATGCCTTGTCGACACGCCTAATGAACTTTAACAGCAGTTGGGACACGCAGCAAAAGCACACGCGTAACCGCACTTACTTATTCTGCTCTGCCGTTACCGTGTCAATCTATTTTTAGCTGTTTCTCGTACTGAGAGCGTTGTATTTCTAGAACCGAGTGGAGTCATTGTCAGGTTACTTGATATTTAGACGACGTGTGCTGAACTGGATTTTTTTTGTGTCTAAATGAACCATAACTAGACCTGTGAGTAGCGTTTCGTAACCATCAGTTACAGAAGTGTATCTTTGAACAGTTACGGCGGTAGTGGGCCTTTAACAAAAAATATATATATATATATTTTTTTTTAAATAACATCAGCCTGACCTCTGTTTTCCCTGATCATTCGAAGGTCTTTCCAGCTGAAAAACACAGACATAGGTATTACCAGCAAGAGCCACAGATCTTCATGAGCCCCCGCGTCTGCGGGGGCTCATGAAGATCTGTGCCTCTTGCAAACGTTAATTACGTTTTGCAGCTTAGAAGTTTTGTTCCGATAGACTGGCTCCCAGCTCCCAGCAATGCCCGCTATTTGAAGGCCGCTGATTACGTGAGAGTATTAATGGGAGCGTTTTTCTCACTCTGTTTCTGAACCGAACAACCGCGGAATGGGAGCACAACTACATGACAGCGAGCACTGTAAGGGGTGTGTAGACTGTGGCAACCGGTGCTGAAGACATTTCATATCACGTTCATTACAAACTGGATGGTTGATTGTCAGTTTTATTGTGTGTGTTTTGGGGGTTGTGGTGGGGGGGGGGGTCTATCGATGGGCAGACCTAATCATGAATAAGTCAGCTGGAAATGTTATGTGTGGTAAAAACACTATTTCGTTCTTCTTGCTGGGTGGCTGGCTGGCTGGGTGGACGGACGGACGGACGCACGGACGCACGGACAGATGGATTGATGGATGGATGGATGGATGGGTCGCGGGGTGAGGGGGGGGGGTGAGTGGATCGGTAGGTAGGTGGATGGTTGTGGGTGTGTGGGTGACTGGATGGATGGGTGGACGGATGAATGTAGGGACTGACGGCTGGTTGGAGGGATGGATGGATGAATGGGTTAGGGATGTACCAGTTGGTCGGTTTCATTACTGAATGATTAACTCATTCAGCCCGACGGCCGTATTTCCCAAATTTTTAAAGGGGTCATCTAATGAGGATCTACCATGATAATTTAACGGCAGTGCCAGATTGGCTTGGCGCCGACAGGCGCCAAGCTAATCTGTCACTACCCTTGAATTATCATGGTCAACCCATCTCCTGCTGTAGGGCGTCAGGTCTGAATGGGTTATCAGTGAATTATAGCTCGTTCATTTGATTGCCTGATCGCCCAACTCAATAATTGCTTCCCTGACAAAATACTTACAACTTTTTATCTTTTAAATCAAAACCTCTTAAAAAAAAACTCGACTCTGACTTGTCCGATTCAATCACGCAGTTTCCGACATTAATCATAATGACACGTGAAAGCTGTTCTGACCGCGTCTCAAGGACCTTCACCATTTAGACACGTGAAAGCTGTTCTGACCGCGTCTCAAGGACCTTCACCATTCAACACTTCCAATTGCGCGCCAAATCACAGCAATAACACCGGCGTTCAGCAAATTGGCCACACGCAGGTGTACGTCTCAAATAAGAGTGTTTCATAGACGAATCACGTCCCGGTACCAGCGCGCATGCCCACAAAGTACATGCCGGTTTTATATCCGGCTAATTCTGCCATTCACTGATACACGAGCATGTAGATAGGCTGAACATTTGTATTGTGAAATGAGAAATGGGGAATGTTTTGTTCCGAAATCCTAGGTTTTGTGATGTATAGACGCAAAAATGTAATATGATTGTGATGGTCTGTGATTTAGAACCTTACGGCCAAAGGTCGAAAATCACAGACCATCACACTTAAAGTTGTAAACGTCACACGCTCAGTCCCACCCCACAATGCAGAGCGGTTCGAGGGAGGTAACCAATATTTTTAGTCGTGTCGCAGCATGAAAATAATCCATATTGTTTGCGCACTTCTTGCACGAAAAACAAAATGCGGGTGGGAACTATAGGGAAAAGGGGGGAGGGGGGTTTATCATTGCCAGTGGCACTTTTTCACGCGTCAATAAGTTCAGGACGTCATCAAGAATTAAGAAGATCTTCGGCGTTTTCAAAAACACATGTAGACCTTTCGTTACGTTTCACGATTCTCCTCAAGACGAACTCAAAAACTATCGCCCAGTCTCCAATCTCTCTTTCCTGTCCAAGCTTCTTGAGAAGGTCGTTCTCAACCAGCTCAACCTCCACCTCGCCGACAACAACCTCCTCAGTCCCTTCCAGTCTGCCTATCGCAAACATCACAGCACTGAAACAGCCCTTCTACATATCTTAAACGACCTGCTTCTCTCCACCGACTCGGGCAACATCTCCCTTCTTACGCTACTCTACCTCTCTGCCGCCTTCGACACTATAGACCACTCTATCCTCCTCCACCGCCTTCACCGCTCCTTTGGCTTCACTGACTCTGCTCACTCCTGGTTTTTCTCCTACCTCTCCGACAGACAGCAGTCCGTCACCATCGACAGGGTCTCCTCCAACCCAGTCACGCTCTCCTGCGGAGTTCCACAGGGGTCCGTCCTGGGCCCGGTCCTTTTCACACTCTACACCTCTCCCCTGTCCATCATCATCCAGTCTCACCACATACACCACCACCTCTACGATGACGACTCACAACTACTAGACAAAAACAAACTCGACAACACTCAGTCTCTACTGACTCGCACAGCTGACTGCTACGAAGACGTGAAAAACTGGATGACAGCAAACAAGCTTAAACTGAATGACGACAAAACGGAAGCCATGCTGGTAGGCACTCGCCAGAAACTTTGCCAGCTCCCTCCCTCTCTCCACCTTCAACTCGACAGCACCCCCATCTCCCTCTCTGACTCGGCCAAAAACCTCGGCGTTATCCTCAATTCCTCTCTTTCCATGACCAGCTTCGTCTCCGCAAAGGCCCAGGCATGCTACTTCCACCTCCGCCGCATCAGTCAGATCAGAAAATACATCACTGCCAAAGCTGCCACCAAACGTGCTGTCTCTCTCATCCTATCTCGCATCGACTACTGCAACTCTCTCCTTTCCGGCCTCCCTCACTCCACCACTTTCACTCTCCAGCGCGTCCAGAACAATGCTGCCCGCCTTGTCCTCAGAAAAAAAAAATCCGACCACATCACTCCCCTGCTCAAACTCCTTCACTGGCTTCCCATCCCCCAACGCATCCAATACAAGATTCTGTCTCTCTGCTACAAATCCCTGAACAACTGCGCTTCTGCCTATCTCTCAAACGTACTTCACCCCTACACTCCTCCCCGCTCCCTCCGCTCCGCCTCCGACCCTCTCCGCCTCCACATCCCCCGCACCAAACTTCAGCACTTTCGGCCCCCGCTCCTTCTCAGTATACGGTCCATCCACCTGGAACACTCTCCCACTCTCTCTCTCCGTCAGAAACACTCTCTCTCCTCCTTCCAGTCAGCCCTCAAAACTCACCTCTTTTAACAGTTCTAGCACTATATCACCACACTCCCCACCCCAAGCTGACTGTCGTAATGTATTTCACTATTTGTGGTACGTGAGTCGTTGTCTAAAGCGTGCGCATGCTTGCGCGAGTTGTGAGTGCGCGCTTAGAGTTATAATTATTATAAGATAAGCGCATTATAAATACCGTAATTATTATTATTACGATTCACGTTTCACGACAATTACTGCTTCACAAACCAAGAAGAATTTTTAAAATATATTGCAGTCACGTGAACTGAAAAGTTGTCAATCACGCATCTACTCTGGTGTATCCCGCGATTTGCTACCGTTGGGATCATCGGTGGCAAATCGAGGGAGAGAACCAGTGAATCACGTATCATAATTTTAGCCTCCTCAATGCGCGGGCCAACGGCGGACCACGTCGACCCGATGGCCTTTCCGCACTGGGTCGGTGTTTAGAGTCTTAATGTCTCCGCATAAAGACATTTACTTCTTTCGCTCGCTCTCTTTTTGGACTTATGAATAGAGGCCCAAAAATGGAGGATAAAAAAACTTTACAAACCCTTTGAGTCGATAGAAAAAGGGGGAGACCCAGAGGTAAAAAAAATCTTCCTTTTTCCTCCCCGCCTATGCTTTCAAACTTTTTTAGACGTAAATACTTTGTCTCTTGGACACACATTTCAAACAACTTACTTGAATCACCTTCCAGCCTGTGCAATAAAACTTGTTTAGACGTACACAAGCTGTCACTTGTAAGCACAAAGCGTTCAGTCAAAAGTATTGAACCCGTTTCATAAAATTATGCGTAGATCACATGACTCTTTTGCATTTACAAACTTTAGATCTCGAAGTAAATGTCACTGGGCTCTTTCTTCGCAGAGTTAATTGCGTGTTAATAGATTGGGGGTCGGGGCATTGCAGACAAATGAATCTATTTGAGTCACAAAACATAAACACTTTTTACTGCTCGGCTGATATTTCGTGGCTTGTCTTTTGTATACATGTCATATTAGAGCTGCGTAAATACAACTGTTCTGTACCGTGCCACAGGCGCTGCATCGAGCGTGATAATTCAAGGGTTGTGCCAGAATAGCATGGCGCCAAGACTTTTCTTACATCACCTTCTGAGCTGCATGACTACAACATTTCTCTAAAACAGGAGCTGCATCGATCATGCTAATTCAAGGGTGGTGTCTGAATAGCTTGGCGCCTGTACGCGCCAAGCTGTGCTGACACCACCCTTGAACTATCATGATCGATTTCTCCTGAATATGTATGCAGTCTTAAGAGGTTATCTTCAAAGCTATTCTGGCACCACCCTTGAACTATTCAGGACAATGTCTCCTGAATACGTATGCAGTCTTTTAAAAAAAAAAAAAGGTCATCTTAAAAAGCTAACCTGGCGGAACCTTTCAACTATCATGCTCGATCTGTTTCCCTGAATGGGTGAGTATTTTTCAGAGGTCATCTTTTAAATGTACTAATTTCCATGGCTCAGTGACTGGTTGGTTAGCTAGGATGTAACGTCCACGACACAGGAGTGATAATGGACGGGTTATGTGTGTGTTGGGGGGAGGGGGTGGGGGGGAGGGGCTGGATACTGAGAGCTATTGCCTATGGAGTACGGTCTAAACACCGGTCAATTCAAGCGCACTGATTTACAAAGGAATTCCAACGGACATGCCACAGCCGTAACAAGCCCGTCTTTTTGCCAGGATCTGTCCACTAAATAGCTGTGTATTATTTAAAGGTCATCTCTGAAATGAATGACGGCTGAATCTTCATCGCAGGTTCAACTCATTCTACCCCATCACCGAAATCCTTAAATCTTGCCGCTGACCTCTGTAGACTACATTGCAGTGCAGGACACAGATCGACCATGATAGTTCAAGGGTGATGCCAGAATAGCTTGGCGCCCATAGGCGCCAAGCTATTCTGGCATCACCCTTGAACTATCATGGTCGATCTTCATCTTGCTGTGGTGTGTCTGGGGTAGAATGAGTTAACTCATTCTACCCCAGACACCCCCTCGCGCTGGGACCATATGGCGTTGAGGCGCATCCCCTGGGTGGTGGGTGCACTCGTGAGAGGGGTGCACCGAATGAAATAAGGTGCCGTGAACCAACATGGTCTAAGGGAAGGTGACCCCGACAGAAAACCCCTGGTCCTCCTAGTAAGGGGGTTGGGCGTGGGGGTAGCTTCCCCACCCTGCAAAAAAGGAAATAGCTACAAAAACGCCGACGAAAAGACAAACAGTAATTCCTTTCCTGGAGGAGGAAGGTTCTTCTACCAGAAGACTTATGATGTCCTGTGGTGAAAGCCGGAAGTCTTGGGAAGCCACAGGAACTCCTGGCGTCGAGACCTCCAAGCAGACATCAAGAGACTGGGAACCACCTGGAGTAGAATCGAAGGAGAAGCACAGGACAGGAGTTGCTGGAGGTCTCTCGTCGACGGCCTATACCCGGGTAGGGGTGACAGGCATAAGTAACCCCAGACACCCCACAGCAAGATAGAAGGATCGACCATGATAGTTCAAGGGTGATGCCAGAATAGCTTGGCGCCTATGGGCGCCAAGCCTGGCATCACCCTTGAACTATCATGGCCGATCTGTGTCCTGCACTAGAGTGCAGTCTTCAGAGGACAACGGCAAAATTTGGGGATTTCGGTGTTGGGGTAGAATGAGTTTAATCGACCCAACATTTATCTTCCGAGATCTTTTTCATGACAGTGTGTAAGCTTCACAGTAAGCAGCAGATCCTCTGGCTGACGTCGGCACGAGGCCGCTGTGCGCACTTGGTCAGTCATCGCGGCGCTCTCTCTCTCTCTCTCTCTCTCTCTCTCTCTCTCTCTCTCTCTCTCTCTCTCTCTCTCTCTCTCTCTCTCTCTCTCTCTCTCTCTCTCTCTCTCTCTCTCTCTCTCTCTCGGTGATTGTGTATAGACTTGTGTGCTCCAAAGTTCAGTCCTAATACGGGCCTTTAGTTGAGTCGGCCGCGGTGGGCCCACTGCGGCTGACTTCCGCCCGATGGCCTTTTGCGAACTGGGGGTGTTGTGTACCTACATGCACATTCTGAATCAGATTGGCCTATATCGCTGGATTGTGATGTCACTTGTGGATTGCGTTATCTGTGAAGCGTTAGGACTCTGCAACCACCGTTGTCTTCCTAGTGAGTGCGATGTCCTCAGGCCGACATCGGCCCGCAGTTGACCCGCGCACAGCCGTGCGGCTAACTGCAGCCGACGACGTCCTGAGGACCTTGCGTGACCTGGGATAGGATAAAAGTCACCATTGTTCCCCATTATCTTTACACCGGCGTTATGCAGTTTTCTTTAACTGCCCGCGACACACCACAGTAAGACATGGCTCGACCATGATAGTTCAAGGGTGGTGGCAGAATAGCTTGGCGCCTATAGGCGCCAAGCTATTCTGCCACCACCCTTGAACAATCATGGTCGATCTGTCTCCTGAATTGTAATGCAGTCCTCAGAGGATAGCTCCAAAATGTGGGTATTTCGTACCTCGGGTACAGTGAGGTAAAGTTCATTTTACTTTATCACAGGGAGTTTTGCTTCTTTTCTTTTTTTCTTTTTTTTCTTTTTTTTTTTTTTTTTTTGGGGGGGGGGGGGGCGGGGGGAGGTGAGGGGGATGAGGGAGGGGGAGGGATGTTGTGTGTGTGTGTGTGTGTGTGTGTGTGTGTGTGTGTGTGTGGTACTGACAATACTGTGGCAGCTCGGCGGAAAAGACGGTTAACTAGGCGTGTTTTTCGACGAACGGTATTGTCAGTAGCAGCGAAGGGGTTAAAGGATCAAAGGAGCAGGTTGTCAAAAATTATCCCCGTCTTTTTTTGTTTGTTTGTTTGTTTGTTTTTTGTTTGTTTTGTTTTTGTTGTTTTTTGTTTTGTTTTTGTTTTGTTTTTTCCCGTAAAAAAAAAAACAACGTTTACCGGTGGGCATCCAATACCAGACGTCTGTAATAACTTTTCCGGAAAATTTAATACAAATTTACATACCTGAAATAAAATCCATCAAGTTTCGTCATAAAAAGAGTAAATGAGCGAACCAACAAACAAACCACCACCTACACCAATAACAGCAATTATACGCACGCACGCACGCACGCACACACGCACACACACACACACACACACACACACACACACACACACACACCTCAAGTACACATGTTATAGGTATGCATGACGCAATTGAAAAAGAGGGTATACTACTCAAAAAACTAATTCTCCTGGAATCAGGATGAATGCGCTCCGATGTTAAAGTCGCCTTTAAACTACGTATTTAAGATAAAAACTCGAATGTTATGCTTTCTTCGCACTACAAAATGCATTAAGTTAAAGATCGTGTGTGCTTGTCAGTTTTAAAAGCCACGGACCGTTTCTCTAAATGTACCGACATGCAGTCAGCTACCCTTGTATACGTTTTATTCTGAGTGCAGGTTTTAGCAGGAACAATTTCCCTCTCCAAAGTTATTGATGCGTGCTGGTCTGTGATTTTGGACCTTACGGCTTTCAGCCGTAAGGTCCAAAACCACAGACCAGCACATCTCGGTTTGGAGCCTTTGGATCGATTATCACAGACCAAGACACAAAGTTAAATGCACGCATTCGCGTCAAAAAAGAAAAACAGCAAGTCACTCTTTCGACACTCCTCTCTCGTACATCTTGCCTCATTAGCTTAAACCCCAGCGCAGATTAACCCCCTTTCACCTCCTCAGCATGAGAAACTCAGATCTGAATAATGCAAAGCAAGAGGGCATAGATCTTCATGAGCCCCCGCGGCCTGCGGAGGGCTCATGAAGATCTATGCCCCTTGCGGTGTGTGGGTGTTTTACTGCAGTGTGTCGATCGTGTTTTGTGGCGCAATCTATGGGCGTCAATGGGAGATCAGGGTAGATAACGCTACTCTCTGGAACTAATTGAGCGAAACCATGGTTAAAGACCAAATGGACCCGTAACTGATGTTTGAAAATTGTTATAGATGGATGATGTCTGAAGCCGATTTTGTAATTACAGTATGGAAACGGTTGTTCTGTTTTTGTTGTTGTTGTTGTTCCCTGTTGTTTTTGGCGTTGATGCTGCTGTTGTAATTGTTGTTGCAGATACATTCTCTTTCTGACGATTATTTTGAATTAAAGTGGGGCTCATGAGGATCTGGATATTTACTGGCTAAATGCATATGTATTCCTTTGTTGGAGAGCACCATTGGACGTTTAATCTCCGATCATCACGTTTGTAGCTTTTCAGACAGTTTTCTTAATCTATTCAGTCCTGACACACAATGCAACATGATGTAGATCGACCATTACAGTTCAAGTGTGGTGCTAGAATAGCTTGGCGCCTGTAGGCGCCAAGCTATTCTGGCATCACCCTTGAACTGAAATGTTCGACTTGTCTCCAGAGCTCTGATGTAGTTTTCAGAAGACAACTGGCAAGCCTTTTGGCTGAGTTTGTCTTGTTAGCTACACTGGGACTTTAACACATCAACATAATGCAATTCTTCGCTGATCCACGTTCGATCATGTTTTATGCAGACACTCGACACTGATCTAAACGTTAGATCGCGTTAATATAACGGTACATTTTCATATCCAATGAACCAGAACGGTAGAAAAGTCACATCAAAAGCTGACTAGTTTTGTCACGTCTAGTTGGTGTATATTTGCTATTCCTGGTAACACATTGCGTAGTTGGGAGAAACGAATAGGTTAGTCCTTTCGAAAAAGTGAATTTATTTGAAGTCCTGTGCGAGCTGTAATCCAGAGCAAAAGAGCTGCCTACCATTCCTGTAAAATGCAAAGATATCCCAGTAAAGAAAGAAACGCGCTTAGAAAGGACTAGTTCAAAACACTTTTTTTTAATTTTCGTGTGTGTAAACTTTTAAAATGGGTTTTAATTCATTAAAATAACACTCTAGGACTAACTACAGCTTTCGACTAACATCTAGGCGCATTCGATACAATGTTACGAAATGTAACCAACGACTTTGACGTCATATTTGAGGTCACTAAAATAATCGTGCCTTTTCCGGAACGTTCTAGGTCAAACGAGGTCGGACTATAGCAACCTTTTAACCAAAAGACGCGTCATTTTAGCTACACAACAGAAATCGATCGCAATTCTCCAATGAAAACAAAATGAATTCTACTGAAAAGGTACGTAATTCTTATCCAAAATAACTCAAATGAATATCGGATCTTTCCTATGATCAACACACACATGCTCTCAAAAGAATAACGCAACCACAAACGTAACACAATGGTAGTACCAGATTAGCTTGTCGCCATGGTCATTATCCTGGTCGAACCATCCTCTGTAACTAGTACATAGTTGTACACTTGAATTATCATAGCCGATCCATCTCCTGAAACTGGTGCAGAGTCGTTAGGTGACGCCCCCCAAATGTGGGAAATGCGGCGGCCGTGGGGTTAAATGGGTTAAGAATCTCGGCGGCCGCAGGGCTCAGTGGAATGACCGATTTGACGCGGCAGCGGATACACAGCAAGCTTTTATTATTCATCAATATACTGGAGTGAGTTACGGACCATATATTATAATCGAGTTACGATGCACGGGAAACGGAAAAGCCATCAGCCTGTCATCGATCTATCAGGTGGATATGAAAAATTCAGCCCGCCTGACGCATCTTTTCACGGTCACTCATGCGCAGACGCCCGAGGATTTTGTTCTGAAAATGAAACGGACCGTGCTCGATTCGGTAAACCACTTTTCCTTTCCCGGTCTATTGGTCGCGACATTTTTGTCTGCAAGAGGCATAGATTCAAATGAGCTCCTGCATTCGCAGGAGCTCATTTGAATCTATTCCTCTTGCTTACATGGTATGCACTTTTATTCACAGGCTGCTTCTCTGATGGAACAAGTCAGGAGGGATTTTAGCACTCAAGCCTTTTCGGCAATGGCAACTCTTGATTATTGATAGCTCTGTGTCGAATCAATAACTCGCCCTTACATCCCCACCAGGCAAGGGTATTCATGACCCCCATCAGTCTAGTCATCTGAATTGATAGACGCCATTTATGCGTATGCTCCTGGGGCAGGGAGAGAGTGAGTGTGCGTTTCGTTTCAATGGATACTGCCTTCTAACATGACCGTGCGTGTTTTGTAAATGACTCTCTTTTTAACCTTTGTGCAGCACTATTCATGAAACTGTGCATGCCAGCGTGTGGGGCCGGGTTTGTATGGTAAACGTCGTACGCCACCGCGAGAGCAATATCAAAGATAATGCATTGTGAAAATTACGTCAGTAAAAATTCACACTGGCTGTCTTCGGATTTCTTTTTTATTATATTTTGTAAGAGAAAGAGAGAGAGAGAGAGAGAGAGAGAGAGAGAGAGAGAGAGAGAGAGAGAGAGAGAGAGAGAGATCAATGAATCAATCAAACTTTATTTTACAACGAGTGGGGCATTGACGTCGTCATCGACATAGCCATTGTACAAACCTGTCCTTGCTATTTGTAACTACAAGACTATCTACACAGAGAGAGAATCAATGAATGATTCAATGAATCTTTATTTTACAACGGTGAAGATGTTAACACAGTCAGTGACTATGTCATTTTTCGTACCTGCCGTTGCTACAACTACCACTAACTGAGTACAAAATATACATAAAACAGGGACATCAAAGCACAGTGATACAAAATATCAAGTCCACTAAAAACAAACACACGCATGCACGCACAAACGCACACAGAGAGGGAGGGAGACAGACAGACAGACATAGCGGACCCGCCCATCCGCGCGCCCCACAGCCCCAGATCCGCGGGCCGACGTCAGATTGAATTTTCCCGCGCACAACTGTGCGCGGGCATATTCAATGTGACGACGGCCCGAGGACTTGGAAATGCCCACCCATCCCCTACCCCACCACCGCCGCACTCAAAGAGAAGGAACACGTCAATAAAAACAAAAACCAAAACAAATTAAACAAGGACTGTAAACGTGTCCCGATAAAACGCGGTCACACACTTCGTCATATGACAGGGGGCCAACAATGCTGTGCTTTCCATTTTCTGGAACATGACAGGGCACGTATTGTAAATGAGCCGCTAGTCTATCCTACTTTGCTTTCAACAATGACAGGGACATAGGCTCTGACCTGTTTTTCTCCACTTGACTTTTACCCTTGACTTGGAGTGAGGAGCGTGTTGGACAAAGGAGGGGCAGGGATATCACAAGTCCAGCGTGGTGTCGCCAATATTATGATAATTTCCAGGGTTCGTTGTTGTTTTTTAGCTGAAACTCCACTTCCAAGTCCTCGGGCCGCCGTCAGATTGATTTTGCCCGCGCACAGTTGTGCGCGGGCAAATTCAATCTGACGTCGGCCCGCGGATCTTTTTCACACTGGTCTGTCTTTCGAATTTCACGGAGATTTCATACATAAATGTTTTTCTAACAATCGCCCCTCCCGGTTTGCAACAGACGTAAAACTAAATAGGCAGCTACCTCACAGACACATAGGAAAAGGCAGCTACCTCACAGACACATAGGAATAGGCAGCTACCTCACAGACACATAGGAATAGGCAGCTACCTCACAGACACATAGGAATAGGCAGCTACCTCACAGACACATAGGAATAGGCAGCTACCTCACAGACACATGGGAATAAGCAGCTACCTCACAGACACATAGGAATGGGCAGCTACCTCACAGACACATAGGAAAAGTTATAACACACGCGTGAATTAACATCACCTTGTAAATCATGGCTTCTGAAACTGAAATTTATTTTTTAAAATAAAAACGTTCTTGGACTTAACGTCTTTTGCCACCACGAAGGTGATTTCCGAAAAGAGTCTGAACAAGTCTGGACCCCACCCGGGTTCGGATCATTGATCTTTAATACGAAATAGTTAGTTAGCTATTGGGGTTTAACGCCGAGCAGGCGACTAAGGCCATCTCACGGCGGTTTTCAAGGTCCAACGCTCTAACAAATGAACTCTGAAAAGTAGGCAAGTTGAAGCCTATAGATACCCCAAAAATGCTTACGTTGGGAACCGTGGCCATTCAAACACACAGACCCAAACCTGCGACGGTTCCTCTTGTAAGAGACATGGAATCGTGCTCAGATCATGTTCCAAATTAGGCTTTTACGTAACTCATACTTTGCCAGCTACTCCCTTCGTAAACATTAGTTTAGATTTCTAATGATTTAAAAGCAAAAGCGTTATATATAACGGAACCATGACACGCCGCACGCAGCGGCCACTTCAGTTTGTTAACTCATTGTACCCCAAGACCGAAATCCCCAAATTATGCCGTTGTCCTCTGAAGACTGCAGTGCAGTGCAGGACACAGGTCGACCATGATAGTTCAAGGGTGATGCCAGAATAGCTTGGCGCCCATGGGCGCCAAGCTATTCTGGCATCACCCTTGAACTATCATGGTCGATCCTTATCTTGCTGTGGCGTGTCTGGGGTAGAATGAGTTAAGGTGGACTCTAGCTAACCGTCACCATGATCGATTACGAAATTCGAATGTGTGTCCTTTCGATGCCGGCAAAAGTTCCTCGTACCGACGTGAGCCTTGGCTGGTCCGCGGTCAACCGGTCAACCGCGGACCAGCCAAGGCTGACGTCGTCCCGAGGACCTTTTGGTTATCGGGTTGTTTGCGGAATATTCGTTATGATTATAATGGCCCATACTCTGCGAGAGTGACGATTATCATAGTTCGTTAGTTATTTGGGTTTAACGCCGAGCAGGCAACTAAGGCCATCTCACGGCGGGACGATATCATGTGTACGTGTCACTGCTTACGAATTATGAATACATATATCTATTGTAGCAGCCTAGATTCTCGTGAGCCCCTGTAGCATGCAGTGAATCATTGATATCTGTGTTTCTTGCAGTTGTTGGGGTGGGGGCAGTACAGTTGTTGAGGGGGGGGGGGGGGGGGGCAGTTGTTGAACACTTAGCATCACCATCATAACGACGTTTGCTGTAGTCCGGTCGCCTGTCCAACACGGCGGTCAAGCGGTCAAGTAGAAGTCATGTGCGCAGTGTATGCTAGCCCATCAAGCCATGAAGCGCTACAGCAAGATAAGGATCGGTGGTGATAGGTCAAGGGTGGTGCCAGGATAGCTTGGCGCCTCCAGGCACCAAGCTATCCTGGCACCATCCTTAAATGTCATGATAATCATCTTCATTCTTCTTCATTCGTGCTTAATGTCCCACGGCACTGACAGTGGTCAGGGAGAATCAATAATGGTTTTCTAGTCTTCAGAAGGCAACTCCCATATTGACCCTTTTAGCCCCAAGGTCCCATTTCTCAAATTTTGGAGATGTTGCCTAACGACTATGTACCGGTTGTAGGAGATGGATTAATCATGATAATTCAAGGGCATTGTCAGATGAGCTTGGCGCCTTCAGGCGCCAAGCTCATCTGGCACTGCCCTTGAATTATCATGATCAATCCATCTCCTGCTGCAGGGTTCCGGGGCTAAATGGGTTAACTGAGTCTGAAGAAACGCGTAGGTAAATGTGGTCATAATTAGAGGTACACCTTTCTTTTGTTGTTGTTGACTTCCCCGACATTTATTTGGATAAAGATAGTGGAGGACAGGAAGGTGGGAGGAGGTGCTCTGCAGAACTGGAATCCCGTGCACTTTCTGTATGAAACCGGTTCTCTCTTAGAATGGGCCAATCCACATGAATGTTTGACCCGTTGGGTGTCAGTAGCAGTTTTAGTCGCGATGATTCCTGTAGGAATTATCGCGATTAAAACCGCTGCCGACATCCAAAGGGTTAATTTCCAAGTTCTGCTCCACGACAGGAAGAACGATGGGTAAGGGAGGAAGGGCAGAGGGTGCCCGGGGGGAGGGGGGGGGGGAGGGTGAGAGCGCTGTTGTGTCGAAACCATAGTATGTACACGTACCTGCCTTTAAGAACAAAAGTGAACACGAGAAAATTCGAAGGAAAAAAAAAATCCCGTTAAAGTGGTAGTGTGCGCTGCACAATACAAAATGGTGTTGGTTTTTTTGTTTGTTTTTTTTTTTTTTTTTGGTCCGAACCAAGTGCGTTTCTTTTTATCGATCTCATCTTTACATTTAGACGTGAACAAAGTTGTTTGCTCCTTATAAAAGCGACACCTTTTAACGCATGCGCATGAAAAGTTTGGTCTAAGTTTCTTTATTGGTTCTTTCCGATTTCATCGATCCGCTGATGTGCGTCTATATGCACGAACACCGCTTGGGTGGTCCCAGACCGAACTCAGGGAGACTACTTTTCGTGTCGCTAAGTGTCTTTAAACGCAGGTCGATAAACACAAGGGTGTGTTCCGCAAACACAACACTGTTAACTCATTCGAGACGTGCCGCCTACGGATACGCGGCGAACCGCCGCGTATCCGTAGGCGGCACGTCTCAAATGAGTTAATGTTCGCGCATACACTCGTAAATGTTCCGGCTTTATTGTATTTGGTTTGGGTCGTCCATTTTCACAGGTTGTCGTTTAGTGTTCCACCGTGAGGTGGCCTTCGCAGCCAGTCCTAATAACCCATATCCTACTGAGGCTAAAAGCTTCAAATTTGTTCACTGCCATATGCAAGCTACATTATAGTACTTACAGATAAGGATATAGACCAAAGGCTTTAGTTCAAGGGTGGTGCCAAAATAGCTTGGCGCCTAGAGGCGCCAAGCCGCCTATTCTGGCACTACCCTTGAACTATTTTAGCCAAACTTATTTTACACACTGGTGTGTTTCGAATGATAAGGGTTAACTAACCTTACCAGTTGGTTTTATGCGTAGAGTTTTCAAGAGACACTTAAAGCCACTAGATCCATGCAATAAAAGAGTTAAAAGTTCGCAGTATCTCCTTTGTAAATGTTCTTTAAGTCTTACAACAGTGTTGCTCAACGCCGATAACGTGCGACGTTTGAATGTTGTCCTTCTCCGATGTACACAGGAGAGTTCCACCGACTTGCACCAGAGACACTGAATAGAAAACCTCTGTTACGTGTGTCTACTCACACGGATTGTGAAACACTGAGATCCCCTCGTATCAGCAACGCCCACCCTGGAATAGATCGCTTCTCTTATCCCTCATCATTCGGAATAAAGACCCACCGCCCACCCTGCAGTAGATCGCTTCTCTTATCCCTTATCATTCGGAATAAAGACCCACCGCCCACCCTGGAGTAGATCGCTTCTCTTATCCCTTATCATTCGGAATAAAGACCCACCGCCCACCCTGGAGTAGATCGCTTCTCGCATCCCTTATCATTCGGAATAAAGACCCACCGCCCACCCTGGAGTAGATCGCTTCTCTTATCCCTTATCATTCGAAATAAAGACCCACCGCCCACCCTGGAGTAGATCGCTTCTCTTATCCCTTATCATTAGGAATAAAGACCCACCGCCCACCCTGCAGTAGATCGCTTCTCTTATCCCTTATCATTCGGAATAAAGACCCACCGCCCACCCTAGAGTAGATCGCTTCTCTTATCCCTTATCATTAGGAATAAAGACCCACCGCCCACCCTGCAGTAGATCGCTTCTCTTATCCCTTATCATTAGGAATAAAGACCCACCTGTTCAATGTAGCTCAGTTCATTATGTACCTGTGTGTGTGTGTGTGTTTGTGTGTGTGTGTGTGTGTGTGTGTGTGTGTATGTGTGTGTGTGTGCCGTGTGTGTGTGTGTGTGTGTGTGTGTGTGTGTGTGTGTGTGTGTGTGTGTGTGTGTGTGTGTGTGTGTGTGTGTGTGTGTGTGTGTGTGTGTGTGTGCGTATGTGTATTGCAGAATCCGTTGTTTCTCTAGTTTTATGACCCCCTCCACTCCCACTCTTTATTTGTAAAGCGCTTAGAGCTTATTTAAGGCTAAGCGCTATTTAAGTAGCCATTGTTATTATTATTATTATTATTATTATTATTATTATTATGAAATACACAAGTGTGTGAAATAAGTTTGACTAGAGTATTCAAGGGTAGTGCCAGAATAGCTTGGCTCCTCTAGGCGCCAAGCTATTCTGGCACCACCCTTGAACTAACGCCATTGGTCTATATCCATATCTGTACGTACTATAATGTAGCTTGCATTTGGGAGTGTACAAATTTGAAGCTTTTAGCCTTCGCGCGATAACGGTTAACGGCATGTTTGAAAAATGGCTGTCTGTGACGATGTAGTCAATGCCTCAACCGTTGATAAATAAAACTTCATTGATACATTGGTGCAATGATTCTCTCTGACAGTAACACACTACAGTAGGAGACCGGTGGAACATGATAGTTCAATGGTGGTGCCAGAACGGCTTGGCGCTTCCAGGCGCCAAGGGGTAATGGCACCAACCTTGAGCTATCATGATCTAAAAGGCCTCCTTGATCGTCACGTAATAGGGTCTTCAGAGGACGACTCCCAACATTTGGAAAATGCGACCATAGCGCACAATATGTTAACCCGTTGACTGTCGGTAGCACTCTTTGTCGTGATGGTTCCTGCAGGAATCATGGCCACAAAACCCGCTACCGATAGCCAACGGTTACGGTGTCAAAGGTTACGGTGGCACAGACCATAAAACTAAATTGTGCGGGTGCGTGGTTTTGGGGATCTTACTTGTCGCGTGCACTTTTTCCAAGACGTTTACGAGAAAAGTGATAAAGCTCAATGAGGCTGTAATGTTAAATTTAACTCGTCTGGGAAAACCTAAGAGACACTCACTGGCCGTACGATTTACAATGCGCGCTGGCCACTGCTTTTGAACCTCACGGCTCTAAGTTTACAGTTTAGGCCCCAAATCACAGAGCAGCAAATAGATAGCCTATCTCTTTCGTGCTTTAACCCATTTGGCCCCAAGGCCGTACAGCAGGGGATGAATTTTCCTGAAGGCGCCAAACTAATCTGGCACTAACCTTGAATTATCATGGAAAATTCGTCTCCTGCGACAGGTACATAGTCGTCAAGTAAAATGTGGGAAAGGCACCCGTGGGGCTTAATAGGTCCAAGCATTTCCAGTTCAGTGCCAGGTCAGGCTTACTGCGTTTCTGCAAATTCTTCCTTTATTCAACACGAAAGCTCCAGCTGTCTCAAAAAATACGGGTTCAAAGTTGTGTCAGCAATGGACATAGATCCTCATGCGCCCCCGCAGCTGCTGGGGCTCATGAGGATCTATACCTCTTGCAGTTGGATGATGTTCAAGTTTGCTCTGAGCTGAAATCCGATCCATCCAATTTTCACGAGGTGCAAAGATTCTCATAAGCGCAGGGGCTTGTGATGATGTATGCCACGTGTGGTTTACATAGGCTCCATGTGCATCGTCATTTTAACCCATTTCATCTTGAGGCTGATTTTGGAAAATTCGCTTACTAAGTATTGTCCTACGAAGGCTGCATCACTGATTAGGAGATAGATCAACGGTTTTAGTTCAAGGGTGGTGCCAGCATAGCTTGGCGCCTCAGGCGCCAAGCTATGCTGGCACCACCCCTGAGCTATCAGTCAAAGGGTTATGGCGCTTGCAGTGGAAGCTCTTACTTTTTTGCTTTTTTTAACAAGAGGAATGGAAGTGATTTAGTGCTCTACCCTGACTGAAAAAAGTGCACATACCGTAAGTGATCCGCTTTGAACTCTCGTCAACCTGTTGTAAATCACTCGGTACTAAAGAGCCAAACAAAGATGTAAGTGTTAGTTTAAGTGTTCCTTTAACACGGCCTGTCGAGTCTGTACTGTTGTTTCGCGTGGTACGGGGACATTTCAAACAGGTGCAAAACAATCTGAACGATAAAAAGATCCATTGATTAATCAGACATCACTGCACATATTTAGACCAACAGCTTGACTGCGGCAAAGCGTTAAACTGCAAGCAAATAACCAAATATCAACTCGTGATCTAAGTTACCTGTACCAAAAAAAAAAAAAAAAAGTATTTATAGGAAGATAAGTAGAGCCTTCTCCGTCAGTCTGGTCATTTGTCCACTTTTAAAAGAAATGTGTCCTTGTTACACAGGACAGGTTATTTTTATAGAGACATTTGTTTCACTTGTAATTGCTGTAAATGTTTCGTGGCGACAGAGAAGAAACAAATTCAGAAAACCAGGATTTCTTTTAAACGATTTAATGGACAATAAAGTTTGTTCAAGAAAACACATAACATATTACGACTATTTTCTGCAATTCCCAAAAACTAAAACAAGATGAGATGAACCATAACCCACAAAGTCCCTTCTATTTTCGAGCTGCCCTCACTGTCAAGGGTCTCTACTTTTCGACTTTGACCTAATTCTGATGCTGAAATATCTCCTTTTGAAAAAGTTTCGCAGATCTGCCAATGCGCCAGAGTGAATTCTAAGAGGGGCGCAGTGCATACGCGTCATTGATATGTCAAACGTCATTTATCATGACGTATTTTTGGTTTTTACGTCATTTTATATTTAGCGTGATATGAGTTTCACTTTCGCTTCAAGACTTGAGAAAATGGTGACAAAACTAGAATTTCACAGTACAATTTTAGTCATGCTATATAATTTGTATGAAATCAGGCTGACTTTATCTAGCTACATGATACACTACATACACCTGCATGCTCTTTTGAAAGCGAGTCAATGTGTGTGTGTGTGTGTGTGTGTGTGTGTGTGTGTGTGTGTGTGTGTGTGTGTGTGTGTGTGTGTGTGTGTGTGTGCCAAACATCTCTAAGTAAGAGGCATAGATCCTCATGCGCCATACGGGCGCATGAGGATCTATGCCTCTTGGAGATGCGCGCATGTGTATTTGAGAGAGAGAGAGAGAGAGAGAGAGAGAGAGAGAGAGAGAGAGAGAGAGAGAGAGAGAGAGAGAGAGAGAGAGAGAGAGAGAGAGAGAGATGATGATGATGATGATGATGATGATGATGATGATGAATCTATTTTTATTCAGGATTAAGCTATTAGGCAACTCAATGCCTGTCTTACAAGCTGTCCTGTAAACAAAACAGAACATAACAGGAAAAGAAACACAGCATGCATATAATAATAATAATAAGAAGAAGAAGAAGAAGAAGAAGAAGAAGAAGAAGAAATATTACGGGAAAAAAACACAATAGGTGAATTATTGAAAGGAGAAAAAAATTGCAATGGAGAATTTGTAACTGCCACCGATGCAAAAAGCAAGAGAAATAAATGAGTGCATAGCATTAATATTATACTCATCTATCTGGTTTGTGAGTATCTCAGTATAACTCGAGGCAAATTTGTATCTTTACATTGTTGTGTAATGTTCTGTGCATCTACTGTGGGAATACAGGGTATTTACCCGACCACATATAGTAATGCACCTTCGTGTTTGTGTATGTATGTTTCCCCTGCCTACTTCCTAAGTTCCGGAGAAAGACATGGGTTATATAAGAGACCTGATGCATCTTATTTGAAGATGCAAATGATCGTCTTATTCTATACCTGCGTATTTCTCTGTGGGCTGGCGATTGGGTGCCTGATAGGCGGGGGCAGGGGATCTAACTGTTGTCCAGCGTTGAGTAATTCCCCTTGGTTTGTTGCACAATTCTGCCAGCGCTAGCCTCACCTATCTGATTTGTGAGTATCTCAGTATAACTCGAGGCAAATTTGTATCGTTACATTGTTGTGTAATGTTCTGTGCATCTACTGTGGGAATACAGGGTATTTACCCGACCACATATAGTAATGCACCTTCGTGTTTGTGTATGTATGTTTCCCCTGCCTACTTCCTAAGTTCCGGAGAAAGACATGGGTTATATAAGAGACCTGATGCATCTTATTTGAAGATGCAAATGATCGTCTTATTCTATACCTGCGTATTTCTCTGTGGGCTGGCGATTGGGTGCCTGATAGGCGGGGGCAGGGGATCTAACTGTTGTCCAGCGTTGAGTAATTCCCCTTGGTTTGTTGTACAATTCTGCCAGCGCTAGCCTCACCTATCTGGTT
Source organism: Semisulcospira habei (assembly GCA_036245525.1). NCBI lineage: Eukaryota > Metazoa > Mollusca > Gastropoda > Semisulcospiridae > Semisulcospira > Semisulcospira habei. Next base: position 57,650,236 of record BTPG01000006.1, read on the forward strand.
TGTGAGAGTCATGCAGTTAGCAAATGTATGGAAAAGAGAAAATGTTTGACGTTTACGTGTTATCAGCAGTATTATGTTTATATGGCGAACTGTGAAGTCACGCTGATTGGAAGTGAGTGTTCAAAGCACGTTTAAAATGGGTTTTACCCGAAAATGATTTAATGTTTAAAGGCAATGAGTTCCAGACAGAACTACCTGAAAATAGAAGGCTCGACCTGTAGATATCTATCCTTGGGTGGGGTAAATGAAGCAAGCCATTCCTTGTATGTAGCTGATGACTAGGGCTGAAGTTAAATAGCATGCACAGATATTCGGGGGCTTGAAAATGAAATATTTTGTGCATGAGGACGCATTTGTTAAATTTGAGCTGTTCTTTAAGTGGAAGCAGGTCAAGGGATTTTATTTTTTCGTCTGTGGAAATAGGGTTTGGAATAATTATTGTAACTGAACGACGATGCAGTGAGCTGATTTTTTTTAATACGAAGTTCGCTGCATTCGTCCCACAAAGGGGACGCATAGTCACAGTGGCTTTTAATGTGTGCCTGAAAGAACAATGTACAGCACTTTGTACTAAGAATATGTCTAAGTTTAAAAAGCAGAAATACATTCCTGGACAAGGTTTTGCACAAACTGTCTATATGCGGCGACCAGTTGAGCTGGTCGTCAATTACAACTCCCAGTAGGCGGTGCTTGGATACTTGTTAGATAGTTTTATTGCCAAGTGACAGTTTCAGAGGGGCAGGCCCTGATTATGCTGATGCTTTTGGCGGGTTGTTATCAACATGCTTTTGGTTTTAGAAGTACTGACTAGCATGCGATTTTGCGTGCACCAATCTGACACTTCATCGAGACATCGCTGGAGGATACTATTTAGCGTTGTTTTTACGTTTGTCTGAGGTATGCAGCGTTGAATCGTCAGCAAAGAGTTTGCATATTACCTCAGGATTTGAGATGGAATGAGGCAGGTCATTGATGAATAAAGAAAATAAAAGAGGCCCTAGGATAGATCCTTGGGGGACTCCGTGCCTCACTATACCTTCTTTCGAATACCTTCCGTTCAAGTAAACCTTCTGTCGGCGGTTACTTAGGCAGGAGGAGAAAAAAGATATAGAGTTCGAATCAAGCTTATATACTGAAAGTGTTGTAAATAATGTTGTGATCGACTAAATCAAATGCTTTGGTTAGGTCCAGAAAAACTGCACCATTTAATTTGGAATTGTTTATTGATGAGAGCCAAGAGTCAACGATGTGAACGAGTGCAGTATGACATGACTGTTTAGGTCAAAAACCGGACTGAAGAGATATAAGTAGGCGTTGATCCTCCAAGAATTGGAGTAGATGCTTGTGAACATGTCTTTCTATTGGCTTCGATAACATTGATAACACTGAAATAGGACGGAAATCGTTTGGATTTCTGGAATCTTTACATTTGGGAATGGGGACAATTTTAGCATCTTTCATGGCATCAGAAAAAAATACCTTGCTCGATAGAAAGGTTGAATATAAATGTCAAGGTTTCAGCTGTGTAGAGAGAGAGAGAGAGAGAGAGAGAGAGAGAGAGAGAGAGAGAGAGAGAGAGAGAGAGAGAGAGAGAGAGAGGATTACGTCATATTTAGAGTATTGCGTCAATGTCTGCCTGGTGACGGAGTTGCGTCTTTTAAGTCACCGCCATTGTCTGACTTTCTTGAGAAGTCAAGGTTTTACACTGTTTTATTTTTTTCTGAAAATATTTATTTTTTGTTGAAGAAGTTAAAAAGATACAAAGCTGGCTAACGAACTCATCCAATGTCTTTTTCCGAACTCGCTATATCCAGAATTTCAAGTAAATGTGACAAAAATTTCGGACTCAAATCTGAGTCAACCGACTTTCTATAAATTATCTTTTATGTCTTTAATGAGACATCCCGTTACAAAATGCTCGGAAGCTCTCTTAGCCACCCCTTAGAGAAAATATTTCGCCAAGTTTCAAGCTTGTGTGTACAGCAATATCGGAGATTCTCGTGTTTACATATATACTCACGCACATACGCACATACGGCGCTTCGCGCCAAATGTACGTTCAGCAAGGAGGTTGGCATAACTAGACATTTATTATCTTGTTACTTCAGTTGTCAGAGGATTAGGCCTGCCCGTCTTTGACATCATGGACATGCTATTACATTCGCCCCACCGCGACCCGTCCTAAAATGTCCCTTCTATAAATAGAAGGGACTTTAAAAAAATTAAAAAAAATAAAAAAATAAAAAAATAAAAACACCCACCCCTTTCAACTACCTCTCATAAGGTACATAAATTGTGTGCTGGTTTGTAAGGTCCAAAATCACAGACCAGCACATTTGATACAGATATGTCTTATTTGTTTAACCTCTTCAGTCACTGCAGCGAACAAGAATTTTGCTTTGAAACCATGACAAGTTCATCCTCGTACAATTCAAGACAGACTGATTCAAAATATGGCCATCCACTGAGCAGGCAAAGAAATTTCGGCCTTGCGCCTCTGAGAGGTCCGTGAGGAGTTTTTACCTCCTGCGGTCGAGCGTTGCTCGCATTTTCCCCGGCAGTGGAGGGGTTAACACAGACACGAAGGCTAAAGAGGTTTAGATTGCTTGATATACGTTCTTTACTGATACGTGTTTCCCCAAACCTCTCTGTTGACTTTAGGATAGATCACATTTCAACAAAGCCCCAATACGAATTTATAAGTGAATACCATTCATCTGCAAAAGGCATAGATCCTCATGAGCCCCCGCAGGCTGCGGGGGTTCATGAGGATCTATGCCTCTTGCTTGTCATATCTACATATTTGTTTCTGGATAGGGAGAGGTCGAAGGCGGTTCAAAGGACAATAGCCATAATAATGGTGATAATACCCCTCTTACTGTTTTAAGCCCCGGCTTTTGAAAGTTGAAAGGCAGAACTTTTTGTATCGACATATTGCTTTTGAAACGACTCTTTCAAGGTCAGACTTTTCTCATGCCACTTTGGAGATTGAAAAATGTATTTGGTTTGATTATACATGTGCGTGTATAGCTAGATTTATTTTACAGTAAACTTTGGGTATAGCAACTCGTCAACGGTGCTATTTTTCGTAGTTATGTTCTAAGTATGTTATTAGAAGTAATTAACGCTGTAAACATTTGGTCGGCACCTAAAAATATGCACAAGCATAGAGCTTCATCACAGGCACCTAAAAATAAAGCTTTGTTATAGCCGACGTTTGTTTTGTTTTTTTCAACCTTGTGATTAGCGAAGTCGTCTGCATGTCACTGATTTGTATGTTCCTTATAATGCCACTGAGATAGGCGTGTCAGGAAGAACCAAACCTCACACAGACTTTCGTAGGGAAGTTTGGAGAAACAACAATCGTTTGGAAATGTTTGTACAATAAAATCAATAAACGTCACTGTTTAGGTTTAACGCTTTAAATCATTCGAGATATGTCGCGCATACGGATACGCGGCTACAGTTAAGTTAATGAGTTAAGGTCCTTCTGCGACTATAGCCTGTGACATTTTACTTCTCAAAAAGCAAACTTTATTATTTTTTTTAATGACCCCTCCCCCCAACCCCCACCCTTCTTTTGGATTGTGCAATTCTTCAGTGTAAAAGGGAAAAAAGGAAAGAGATAATAAATCCATTTTTGTGTGAAAAGCGACATTTCGATTCTCACAAACCAGATGGTCCGTGGCGCAGTGGTACAGGCGCCTGCCACCAATGCTGAAGGTGCTAGGTTCGATACCGGGTTCCGGCGTCGGACTTTTTTCCTCTAGTAAGTGTCACCGTTAATTCAGGCGGACCATCGGGGCTTTTTTCTCTGTGTACTCCGGTTCTTCCTCCCCCTCCCTTGTGGTACCGGTTTCAGGCCATTTTATAAATTTCAAAATACAAGCCGAAACCTCAGTAGCTGAGCCGACCTTTCGCACCACGTGAATGTCCTGTGTCTGTCTTGTACTGTGTTTGTCTTGTACTGTGTTTGTCTTCAGAGTGAATGCATGTGTGTCACGTGAGCGTGCGTGTTGGGTTCAGTTCGCGGCGCTTTGAGCCGAGTCGCAGAATTGAGTAAAGCGCCTATATAATAACCGGTATTATTATTATATTATTATTGATGAGGCTAGCGCTGATAGAACAGTACACATACTCTCGCTGGACATAGAAACATTTTCATTGTATTGATTTTCATTATATTTCATTTGCTTTTCACACAAAAAAACAATGGACTTGCTGTCTCTTGCCTTCACGTGGCATAATTCATTCATTCATAAAAACCACCACCCGTCTTCAAGATGCGCAGATCGCCGTGAGCCCCCCACAATCTGTTTGGACGTAGGAGGTGCGTGGCATCTTTTTTTTTCATCACTATTAGCTTATTATTCGTCAAGTGCTCTGGAAAAAAATCTTCAAACGACAGACCGTATTGTGAAACGCATTCCTTAACGGCAAACTGAAGACCACTCGAATAACACAAGAGGCGTAGATTTTCATGAGCCCCCGCAATTGCGGGGGGCTCATGAGAATCTACGCCTCTTGCCATTCTCATTGCACATCACAGTTCCTCAGTCAGGGGTGGGGATGGGCGTTCGATCATTTCACGATGGAAATAATGTCAAAGAACAATGCCGCTCTCCTGACTAAAAGCGGGATTTGTTGAAGAAGGAAGCGTAACAAACAAGCCTTGTGTTGTGTTCCGTGGGTTCTTGAACCCTTTCAACACGTTTGCTTTTTCACCTTTTGCAGAGCGGAATGAACCTTACTTGCGAGTAGCACAGGTCCTTACGGGCTCCTACAGGCTGAGGGTGCTCATGAGGATCAATGTCTGGAGCTTGGCTCTATGTGCGGCTGTGCTTTGCATGGCTGAGGCAGTTATGAGAAGTTCAAAACATCGGCGATTTTTCTCACAGTGCCTGCAGAATTCTATGTCCAATAGACGTAGATGTTCATATGCCCCCGTAGGCTGCGAGGTAACAGGAAAATCTATGCCTATGTATCTCCGACATTTACATCAATGTTCTCCAAAGCATTTGAGCTGTCAGGTTTAAAAGGTTTCAATATTTTCTTCAGGGGACGCAACCCTAATCTGCAAGAGGAACAGATCCTCATACACCCAAGCAAACTGCGGGGGTTCATGAGGATCTATGCCTCTTGCTAGCTGTGTGATCTTCGGTGGGCCACCTATCCCTGTATTGTTTCAGCATAGGAAGTGTTATTGGCTTCTAAACGTTGCCGGCTTGTTTTGCTGTAAGGCGTACCTGTGTCGTCAAGAACACATCTGATCAAATATCCAACGCTCGTGCTGTAACCGTCGCAGGTGTTTTGGAATTGGTCACACGCCTTCGGCGGAGAACAGAATGGAAGCGGGTCATGCCTAGATCTTTACAAACCTTCTATCATTCCATTACACAGAAATTTAGCGATGCATCATCTGAGGGCTGTTATACTAGTCTAAAAACCTGCTGTCATTCCATTATAGGGCGAGAGGTATCATCAGTCTCAGACTATCACCTTCCCAAGGACCGACCTCGAATCAGACACTGCTAGTGATAGTAGCTGTAGTCTTATGATGCTCCAAGCTAGTCTGAATTGAATTGTATTCAGTGTTTGTGTTCAAATGTTGCTGAATGCGCTGAGCGATGGGTGGGTTGGTGGGTTGGTAACTTGGCTGGTTGGTTCGAGGTTCAGCGTCTACAGCACAAGAGTGGTAATGAACGGCCATACGGTGTTTTGGGGGATAGGGGCATAAATTATATTGCCTACGGAGGACGACGTGAACACTGGTCAATTAAGAAATACAGCAGCTAACTGTGGCACTTAATTTACCAGGACCTTCAACGGACATGCCAGTCTTTTCTCCGGATTACTGAGAAATGCACAGGAATTCCTGCCCTTGTGGAAAGTGTCCCTGACATGTAAATGCCCGCCCCCTGGTGTACGTGTCAGATAACATGAGATAAGGTAAATACGGCCGTTAATGTGACATTTCTGTAGCAACCAAACAAAGAAGAAGTCCGTCGTGTTGTGACAGAGTCTGTGCCACTAATCACAGGGAGAGGAAATTCACGAGTGATGTGCCCCTGGCCAGTTCCGAGCGTCAATGGGATATGACGTCGTTAACCCTTTGCGTGTCGGTAGCGGTTTTTGTCGCGATGATTGCTACAGGAATAACAACACCCTGACATCCTGCAGGGATAACACCCTGACATCCTACAGGAATAACAACACCCTGACATCCTACAGGAATAACAACACCCTGACATCCTGCAGGAATAACAACACCCTGACATCCTGTAGAATAACAACACCCTGACATCCTGTAGGAATAACAACACCCTGACATCCTGTAGGAATAACAACACCCTGACATCCTGCAGGAATAACAACACCCTGACATCCTGCAGGAATAACAACACCCTGACATCCTGTAGGAATAACAACACCCTGACATCCTACAGGAATAACAACACCCTGACATCCTACAGGAATAACAACACTCTGATATCCTGCAGGAAAAACAACACCCTGACATCCTGCAGGAATAACAATACCCTGGCATCCTGCAGGAATAACACCACCCTGACTTCCTGCAGGAATAACAACACCCTGACATCCTGCAGGAGTAACAATACCCTGACATCCTGCAGGAATAACACCACCCTGGCATCCTGCAGGAATAACAATACCCTGATATCCTGCAGGAATAACACCACCCTGACATCCTGCAGGAGTAACAACACCCTGACATCCTGCAGGAATCATCGCGACAAAAACCGCTAACGACAGACAAAGGGTTAAGGGCATTTAACTCTTGTATTTCCTTGCCCTGTGCATTGATCATACGCTGAATGCCGGATGAATATATTTGTGTGAAGGGAACACAGACGTATATGAGACAACGGAAAGACCTGCAAGAGACGTGCAGTGAAACCAAACGAATCCAATATGGCCACCCAGCCCAAAACCAAACAACCAACATTTTTTTTAAAAAAAAAATGAAATTTATTTTTTTTAATGAAATAAACTAAAACTAAACCAAAGCAAACCCCAAAAAATCAACCCAGCCAAAATAAGCTTAACCTAACCTAACCCAACCCAACCTAACCCAACAACCCAGCCCAACCCAAGGCAACCCAATCCAAAGCAAAGCAAAGCAAAATAAACCTAACATAACCCAACCAAACCAAAACCAAATAACGACAAAATAAACAAAGCCAAACCAAACAAACTGCAACATATCAGCAACAATAACAACCATCGAACAGCAACACCTAGCAAGAGGCATAGATCCCCATAAGTCCCCGCAGAATGCGGGGGCTCATGAGGATCTATGCCTCTTGCAGATGGGTGGAATTCACAATCGCAACAATATTTTCGGTGAGAATGTGCCTGCTGTCCCACTGTCCTTCCCTCCCTCAGATTTCCGGGTGTTCTGTCCGTCATGTGACGCCTCTGAAGTTAACATAAAAAAGACATCTCCACATTTCACTCATGAATAGGCCGCTGAGCTATGATGGTCTTTTTGTATGGAAATTTCAAGGCCATTTTGGAGGAGGGATATTGGGGGTTGATGTCACGGGCACGTTTTGAGATGGGGTGTTCTGACCTGCGACTGAAGTAAAAGACAGCAAGTCCATTTTTGTGAAAAGCGAGATTTTCACTGCAATACCAACAAACAAAAAATCTAGCTTTTCACACAAAAAACAAACATACCGTCTTTTCCCTTCTGGGGGTTACTGCTACGACGTCCCTAGCAACAAATTTCGAAATTCAGACCTCAAAAATGTGAATATCAAATGGAAGATTACAAAGTCAAGTGGGTAAAAAGCACTGTCAGGGGAGAGAATTGTGCATTATCGACGAATGATCATAGATCGAGTTTGGTCAAAGAGCACACACACACACACACACACACACACACACACACACACACACACACACACACACACACACACACACACACACACACACACACAACAACAACAACAACAACAACAACAGATAGGAAAGAAGAGTGCGCTAAGTGACTGGAAGCAATGAATATGGAAGCCCCCAGGTTTCCATATTCTTTGCTTCCAGTCACTTACTTAGCGCACCCTTCTTTCCCTTTTTTTTTTTTTTGGAACCAATCTGGATCTATGATCATTGGTCGACAATGCACAGTTCTCTCCCCTGACAGTGCTTTTACCTACTTTACTTTGTAGTCTTCCTAAAATATTAGCACTGGCAGTCTCCCCTTTTCGTTTCGTGAATATCAAATGTAATATAAACTGGCCAAAAAATAATCAGCATTTTGAAAGACAAGGACAAACCCGTTTTAACCCATTTAACCCCAAGGCCGTATTTCCCAAATTTTTGAGGCGTCACCTAACGACTATTTTATATCAGTTTCAGGAGATGGATTGACCATAAAAATTCAAGTGTAGTGCCAGATTTGCTTGGCGCCATCAGGCGCCAAGCAAATCTACCACTTCTCTTGAATTATCATGATCAATCCGTCTCTTGTTGCATTGTGTCGTGACTAAGTGTGTTAATTTTGCTAAGTATGGAAAACAGAAAAACAAACGCGTGTCATAAACCCAAGCATTGACTCCCCTCAAATTTCAATTTGGGATGTACTGAATAGAAGAGGATTTCTTTTGGAAAGAATTTTGATGAAGGAAACGGAAATAGTCAATACAATCCCGGCTGTCACAGCACAAAAATGTTCATGAAAGTAAGTGTAGCTATTAGTGAGTGAACAGACGCGCTGAGTACAGTACAGCAGAACCTGTTTTGAGTGACCACCCTATGAAGACCACCTGTCATTAAAGACCATCATTTAGCCACCTAAATGACGGTCTTTAATGGCAGGCGACACTTTATGACTTTCATTCCTTCTCTTGAGAGAGCTCCTGTCTTTTGTATCCACTTTTCTCTAGCCAAAAGGGTGGTTGTTCAAAACAGGTTCTGCTGTATATGCATATTATAATAAACGTAGTACATGTATAGTAAAGCAATTATTGTGGTCAATAACCTTTAGAATACTCGAACTGAAATCTAACCACGGAATACCACTTCAGCTAGCTACTGTGTATACATAAAAGATATAATCTACCGGCAAGTAGTAGCTATTGAGTGACGTATTTGATGTAGAACGTCAGTCTATAATTAACAAACGCGTTCGAAAGGTGCTGTATAGTATACGTGACAAATGAAGTTAGCTTTACCGTGAATGCAGAGTGCTTGTCTGCCGTCTACCCTCTGAGTGCAGAAGACATAAGTCCATTTTAGTGAATAGCGAGATTTTCATTGTAACACAATAAAAATCTCGCTTTTCACAAAAATGGACTTACTGCCTTTTACATTCACAGTGCAGATCTAGGCTAGAGGATGTTGGTGTGGTAGGCTTATACTCGTATTATCAATTTTGCCCTCAGCCTTCAACTCCACTGAGATGTCCCGTGTTGTATGAAATGTACAAACACCGAGACTTGAGGGTTGTGGTGTCGTGTCTGTTATTGTAAACACAGACTTAAGTCTCAGTTCTGAGGTCGTTGACTCGGTCAAGATCTGTTAACCCGTTCCATCCTGATACACCCAGTGCTTGAAATAAATTTGACAATCATTGCTCAAGGGTGGTGCCAGAATAGCGCCAAGCTATTCTGGCACCACCCTTGAACTAACACGGTTGATCCTAATCTGAAAGTTATCCTTCATAGCACATGTTTAACAAATCAGCCTCAGGATGTAATGGATTGTGTACAAAGACAGGCTGTGTTAGTGCTTGCAATGTGTGTACCAAAGCACAGTATTTAATTCTTCAAGATGCCACCAATGCACAGTATTTAATTATTCTAGTGGCTGTAAAACTTCGTTTTACAGCGACTAGAAGAATTAAATACAGTGCATTTGGTACACACGGATAAAACGCATTTCTCTGCATCTGAAGCTGCTATATTTGGCTGTACGCTTGTACGGCCTAAGGCGTGTATAGATTCTCCTGAACCCCCATGAGACTGAGGGAGAAAACGTAGTCTTGTGGTGGGAGCTGTGTCACTGCTTGTCGATGGCTCAATACAATCTATAACAGCAAACTGTTCTGCTGCAGATCTAAAGTGCGGACGTGTCGAATCGAATCGATCATGATGCTATATTAAGTACTCTGTATGATGCTAACTAGCTGGTAGTGGTGATGGTGGTGGTGGTTTTTTTTTTTTTTTTTTTGTTTTTTTATTAGTTCGGGGTTTAACGTCTTCGGCACCGGAGTGATAATGGACGGCCCTGACGGGCGGGTTACGGGGGACAGGGAATCTGTTGCCTATGGAGTACGATCTGAACACTGATCAATTCAGGCGCACTGCAGCTGTGCCACTTTGATCTACCAGGACCTTTTAACGGACATGATATCTGTAGAAGCCTGTGTGTGTGTGTGTGTGTGTGTGTGTGTGTGTGTGTGTGTGTGTGTGTGTGTGTGTGTGTGTGTGTGTGTGTGTGTGTGTGTGTGTGTGTGTGTGTGTGTGTGTGTGTGTGTGTGTGTGTGTGTGTGTGTGTGTTTTGGTCGTTGTTGTTGTTGATGTTGTTTTTTGTTGTTGTTTTTGTTGTTTGTTGTTGTTTTTGGGGGGGTATCTCACTTTGAACATAATTATAACATGTCTTTCATTTTACTGTAAGAATCTATGAAACTGACGATGGTCACTGCCTTTGCCTTCCCTGCCACAGTATGTACACTCTACGTACATTTTTGTTTATGAAATCTTGATTTATTCTAATAATAATAATAATAATAATAATAATACCGTTGTTATATAGGCGCTTTTTCTCAATTTTTGGGCAAATCGACTCAAAGCGCCGCGAACTGAAACCCAACACGCACACTCACGTAACAGACACGGAATTACGCCATTTAAGACAAACACAGTACAAGACGGACGAAGGGCCAGTTCAGCTAGCTACTGAAGTTACAGAGATGTTTGATCGCTTGTATTTGAAATTTGTAAAGCGGCCTGAAACCGGTACCAAAGTGTGGGGGATGGGGGGGGGGGGAAGAACCGGAGTACCCGGAGAAAGAACCCCCCGACGGTCCGCCCGAATTAACGGTGACACTTACCAGAGGAGAGAAGTCCGACGCCGGAACCCGGTATCGAACCTCGCGCCTTTGCCATTGGTGGCAGGCGCCTTAACCACTGCGCCACGGACCGCCCCAAAGAGCAAACGCCAACGCCCTCCAAAGACGCAAATTGGTCTCAGCAAGATTCATAGATCCCCATGAACCCCCGCAGTCGTGTGGGCTCAAGAGGATCTATCTGTCTCTTGCAATTGGATCTTGTTGACTTTTTTTCTCAGTCAACGGGTTAACAATTGCTCTTAAAGTTCTGTCGCAAGTAAACAAGAACTCTGCTACATCAGACACACGATTCACTGGACGCCAACAAGCACAAAAGGATCTAGCAAGAGGTATAGATTCTCATGACCCCCTGCCGTGGGACTATACCTTTTGCAGATCTAGAAACAAGTGGCTGGCTGAAACGCTTAACCCATTCAGCCCTGACGCACTACAGCAGGAGATGGATCGACCATGATAATTCAAGGGTAGTGCAAGATTAGCTTGGCGCCTGTCGGCGCCAAGCTAATCTGGCACTGCCCTTGAATTATCATGGTCGATCCATCTCTTGCAACTGGTGCATAGTCATTAGATGACGCCTCCAAAATTTGGGAAATACGGCCCGTCGGGCTGAATGGGTTAATTGCTGGCTGGCTGAAATGGGACTAACATTTATCTAGTGTCCTTCAAGACGAAACTTTACGTTGAAGTAAGCTAGAGACACCTGAAAAACTGTTGCCTTTCGGGCGAAGTGGAGTGGAGGGGACGGTGGGTTTGTAATGGTAGAGTGATCATACGAAGGGGCCGGAGACAGGGGAGAGGAACTTGGGGGGAATCGACTATGATCGTGGCGGGCCCTGACGCGCTGAGTTGGAGTGCAGTAATTTGGGAGCGAAAGTGGTTAGGCTGGATTTATGACAGCAGCGCCGATAACATGGCACGCCGCTAGCTAAAACTGAAGAGGGGTACTTTCATACTACACCCCACCTCACTCCAGTCCACCCTATTCTCTCTCTCTCTCTCTCTCTCTCTCTCTCTTCTCTCTCTCTCTCTCATTTAGCTTGACATGAGTTCCGCTTCAGTGAAAATCTGTTATCTGGGAGGGACATAGATTTGCATGCGCCGAGTCAGTGGTGATTCACAACTATGATGATCAGTGCCTTGTTAGCTGTGTTCGTAAACACCTGGGATTTTTATGTCGAGTGGAGAAGTTTTTAAGTTCCGCCTCTTGCTATCTGTATACGAAAATATCGTGTAAAAGTTCCGCCAGTGGAGGAGATGATTGGGTGATCGGTTTATGATGACCTGTGTACCCTCACTTACGTTGACCATGACCCCACTCTGTAACTGAGTTGCTCCTCTTCCCCCCCCCCCCCCCCCCCCCCCCGCTCTCTCTCTCTCTCTCTCACACACACACACACACACACACACACACACACACACACACACACACACATACCTATTTCTGCAATAAAGAGAACACCTTCAGGAGATATAGATCCTCATGAGCCCCCGCAATTGCGGGGGTTCATGAAGATCTATGCCTTTTGCTCAGTGACACAATTTGCATCAGCATACTTTCTCTGACGGTGAGAGTCGAGTGATCCTGTATTCACTATATTCTACACACCCTTACTTCCCTACCCCGCTCCACCCCCCAACCCCTACCCGATCTTTCTCCCCCTATCTGCCCAAGCACTTGACTGTCCGTGGAGAGGGTGGAGTGACAGAGCCTATATAGAATATTAGAAAGTGATCGCGAGCACTGACGGAGGGGCAGAGTGTCTCTTTTGTGCGGATCGATCTCGGAGCTGTAAGTTCGGGACCTCTCGCTCTGTTTCCGCTGGCTCCACGCGCGCTGGCTGCAGACTTGTCAACTGGGCGTGCGTGGTTAGAGAACTTTCACTATTTAGTGTGAGGTATGAGAGAGATATATACCGGAGATGTGTGCGTGCGGCAGATACCAGAGGTCGGAGACCTCTTGTGACATTCGGAGACCCGTGAGGTTGTAGTTGTGTGGATGATGAGTTTTCAATGATCTGTTTCTTGTGAGAGAAACGTGTAAGTAGTGTGTGTGAGGAAAATCCCAGCAAAGAAAGAAACACGCTTAGAAAGGACAATTCCAACACGTTTAGGTCATTCAACCCCACGCCCGCATTTCCCAAATTTTGGAGGCGTCATCTAACGACTATGCACCAGTTGCAGGAGATGGATCGATAATGATAATTCAAGGGCAGTGCCAGCTTAGCTTGGCGCCGACAGGCGCCAAGCTAATCTGGCACTACCCTTGAATTATCATGGTCGATCCATCTCCTGCTGTAGGGCGTCAGGGCTGAATTGGTTAATAAAACAAACTGTATTGTAATTGTCCTTTCTAAGCGTGTTTCTTTCTTTTTGGGGTGTTTCTTTGCATTTTGAACGCTTGTCAGGCACCTTTTTTTGTCTGGAGTCAGCATTGTGCGTGATTTAAAAACTTCCGCTGTGTTCAGCGAGTGATATGAGAAAAATACTTTAGATATGCGATATTTCAAAACCTGTGAGATAAAACTAACTTATGGTTTCAAGGTATTTTCAGTAAGCAGCTTCTGCTGTGAGGCATCAGAGATGAGATATTATGGAATCTGTCAGGTCCTTTCTTCTGTTACTTGAGAGACCGCTATAAACATTTGAGAAAGTTTTCGGCAACTGAATGAGTGTGATCTGAGAAGTGTCGATGTTCTTCTGTGATTTGAGACATACTGTGGGCGAGCATATTTGAGACATGTCTCCCGAAACATTTTGAGACCGATGACGTACATTGAAAACTGCGAGATATTGTACCATGATTTACTTTTGAAGATTGAATGCATTGCTGAGGTTGTCATTTCACACGTCATGTAATGACTTTCGAAATTTTTGGAATCGTCTATATACGGAATGTGTACCTACGAGCTGCAGAGGATGGATTCGTCTTACTGTCTTTAGCTCAGTGAAACTTAACCCTTATCATTCGGAATACACCAGTGTGTGAATTAAGTTTGACTAAAATAGTTCAAGGGTAGTGCCAGAATAGCTTGGCGCCTCTAGGCGCCAAGCTATTCTGGCACCACCCTTGAACTAAAGGTATTGGTCTATATCCTTATCTGTAAGTACTATAATGTAGCTTGCATATGGCAGTGCACAAATTTGAAGCTGTTAGCCTCAGTATGATATGGGTTAATAATGACTTTTGTAATTTTTGGAGGTTTCCTATATACAAATTGTATAGTACCAGCTGTAGAGGATGACTGGGTTATATTTCCTTTAGCTCAGTCACACTTAATCATGACTTTCGTAACTTTTGGAGGCGCCTGTATAGAGATTGTGTAGTACCAGCTGTAGAGGATGAATTGGTCATATTTCCTTTAGCTCAGTCACACTTAATCATGACTTTCGTAACTTTTGGAGGCGCCTGTATAGAGATTGTGTAGTACCAGCTGTAGGGGATGAATTGGTCATAATTCCTTTAGCTCAGTCACACTTAATCATGACTTTCGTAACTTTTGGAGGCGCCTGTATAGAGATTGAGTACCGGCTGTTGAGGATGGTCTTGGTGTTATTTCCAGTAGCTCACTCACACTTTACTCATTCAACTCCGATACGCCACGGCAAGACATGGATTGTGCGTGATAGTTCAAGGGTTGTGCCAGAATAGCTTGGCGCCCATAGGCGCCAAGCTATTCTGGCACAACCCTTAAACTATCACGCTCGATCTGTTTCCAGCAGTGTTATGATACAGTCTTCAGGGGGCAACTTCAAAATTTGCGGATTTCGGTCCTGGAGCAGAATGTGTTAATCGTGACTGTCGCGGCTTCAGGCGGTCTTCAATTCAATTCAATTCAATTCAATTCAATTCAATTCAATTCAATTTTTAAACTTTCTTTATCCCTTAAAGGGCAGTTACAGTTTGTGGGCGGGAGGGAACAATACAAATAAAAAAATTATTCTAAAACATTATAAAAACTTAAACAGCATTAATAACAACCCATTTACGTCCTTCTATCCACTTACACCCTCTACAACCGTCCATCCAGGCGGCCAGCGGTACCCACGCGATGAAACAGCTGTGTAAATCACACACACACACACACACACACACACACACACACACAACACACACACACACACACACACACACACACACACACACACACACACACGCACGCACGCACGCACACACACACTTTTAAAGACTGTGTAGATTTACACATTATTTGAGAATCGGACGGCAACAGAGATGAAAGACAGTTTCCTACGGTTGGTTTTACATGATGGTTGTCTGTATCGGCGGCCAGAAGGGAGTCATTCAAAGAGGTCTTTCAACACGTGAGCATCACTAGCCAGGATGGAAGTAGCTTTTCTTACAATCTGACAATCGCAGAACACGGCTAAATTTATCTGTTCTTCACTAATGGGATCTTTGAAATGAGACGAACAATTCTCTGAAGACTGTTTTTGTTTTTAACATTCAGATTTTGGAACCAGCAAATGAACGAAAAAGTCAGGACGCTTTCTAAGAAAGATTTGTAAAACAAAGTTAAAATGGTCCTGTCAACAGAGAAAGAGTTCAGCTTTCTCAGAAAATAAATTTCTGCTGGCCTTTCTTCACAACAGTTTCAGTATTGTCATCCCAATTCAGTTTATCATAGAAGATGGTGCTTAAGTATGAATACTTCCGGACAATGACAACTTCCTTATCATGTATTAATAGTCTTACCGTGATCCTGCTTATTCTTCCTAAAATCAACAATAAGGTCACATGTCTTACAGACTTACCAGCTGCGTGGTCTGCATAAGCCATGATAGTTCAAGGGTAGTGCCATATTAGCGTGGCGCCCTCCCAGGCGCCAAGCTAATCTGGCACTGCCCTCGAACTATTGTAACCGATGACTTACGATCATGCGCGATACAAACTTTGGTTGGTTAGTTCGGGTTTAACGTCCACAGCACCGAGGTGATCATGGATGGCCCTAACGGGCGGGTTATGGGGGACAGGGAAATTTATTGCCTATGGAGTACGACCTGAACACTGATCAACTCAGGCGCACTCCAACTGTGCCACTTTGATTTACCAGGACCTTTCAAAGGACATCTATTGAACAAATCCGTTTTTTTTTTCCCTGGATTGTGAGTCCAGCTACCGGGGCCGGGACGGGATTCGAACCCACGACCCGGCGATTCCCTTCGCTCTCCTGCTCCGACGTTTAACCGCCTGAGCTATTTCGGACTCCTCATTACAAACTTTGAAAGACAGCCCACGTTTATACAGACGGTAAAGCGTTTCAATCATCACGGTTTTACTTTCAGAATGCAGACTCGTTGGCACAAATAACGCCTCAAGATCCTACGCGCGAGGAGGGCGGATTTAAAAGAAACGAGCAAGAGGCATTGATCCTCATGAGCCCACGCAATTGCGGGGCTCATGAGGATCTATTCATTTTGCATATGGCTTTTCTGACAAGTTGTAAAGTGTGAATAAATACTGGGTGTCACCGAGCGCGCTTCTCTCTCACACAATTGACTGAGGTAGCGATTGATGAGCTATTGTGGAAGTGTACGAAAGCGAATCAACTGTTGTGTTTATGGATTCTAGTTCGTCTAACCAGGGCGCTGGGGAAGGGGGGGGGGTGTTGGAGGAGGAGAGTGGGGAGTAACAAGTGAGTGGACAGAAGGACATGTACCGCTAAGACTTGTTTATTTTGCGTAATTTTCCGCCAGTGGTCAGCTTCTATTGTGGAAGCGGGGGCCGAGTGGGTAATAAAATTGAATAGTCGTGGGGGGAGAGTGAGAGACAGCGGGAAGTACTTGAAAAGCTGGGTTGAGTCATGTTGCTTTTAGCTTTTCTATGCCTACAGCAGTACCATTTGAAAAGCTGAGTAAAGTCCTATTGTGTTTGAAATTCCTTCAAGTTGTACTGTTGTGACCGTTGCACTGGAATGACTGAGAACAGAGCACCCGCAAGTAGTCAAATTTCCACCAGAAGAGAAGTTAGGTATGTGTCAGGACTGATCGGCAGCATATTTGGAATTTCTACCGCATAGTTCGTCAATCGCTGATTCCGCGACTGAAAGGCATAACACGCAGAAATGCAAAAGTGCTTCAGCTATCACGAATGGAATGGCAGGTACCGCTCTTGGTATAAGTTGAACGTTTGCCACTGATGGTGTGTCTCCGAGAGCGGCAATTTCAACCCCAACGACGGTGAAGAAATCGCTGTAAATGATGGCAGAAGCATCAGAACTAACATAAGCTTTTGTGCCAAGATTCTTGCATATGCGTTTCTGATCTTTCATAACATATAGAACTTCCTTGTGAACGGAAAAGTCGAATTTGAGATGCTGTGTGGACATTCACGTATAACGTATCCTAGTCACGTATAACGTGTTCTGATCTGTGATTTTGGACCTTACGGCTTTCAGATCAGTACACATTATTATTTTCGTTTTGATAAAACGAAGATTATTATCGCTTAATCCATTCAGCCCTGACGCACTACAGCAGGAGATGGGTGCATAGTCGTTAGATGACGCCTCTTAAGTTTGGGAAATACGTGCGTCGGGCTGAATGAGTTAACGAAAAATCTACCGACCAGCTTGACAGTCGAATCGAGGAATCGGTGTTGTGGATAGAGGTTGAATCGCCAAAATAATCAAAGTTTTCATCTCGTATCACTCGTTGATATCTGGCTCCAGACGGCAAATTGCGACGATGACATGGAGTTCTTGGCTGTACAACTGTCTGCGATAAACTATCGCCGAGTCATTTTGGAATCTGACAAAATACCAAGTTCCAATAATGGTAGGCGCGCGGCGTAATCTCCGTGATATCAGAGCCGACGAGGTAACTGTTGATAGGGTGGATGCTTGATCAGGAAGTGATACATGTGTCATTTATCTACCTCACACGCCGCATCAGACTTTGTCTCAGACTTGTAGTCGGAATAATTTTGAGATTTCCACTTCTAGTGACTGGGATTTCTTTTGGTACTATGACAACGCATCCACATTTTGGTTCCTTGGTCTTTGATCTGAATGACTACTCTTGTTCAACAAGACTGGATTGTCAAGGACACGCCTGGATCTGTGTACAACACGCAGTTGCTGAAGAAGGGCTGGAACTGTGATGACAAGGCTTGCTTTTAACAACGATTTTGTTGAGTGACGGCGTTTTAATCTTGATGAAAACTTTTTATTTTCTAGTGAGCGGTAAACACAGTAGAATTTTTTTTGTTAACGTTGGACTTTAGCAACATTGCTGGAATGTATTAGAAACTAATTAACTTTCGAGTGACAACACTTTACTTCCCGTCAGCGTCAGTAATGGATTGTTGGTGAACACTGACCAGTGTTTTAGTGAGAACGTTAGATCTGCAGTAAAATACAACGTAGCAACACTTTTGAGCTGTCATGGCGAGTATTCACGGGTTGATGGATACCCGGCGAGAACGGTACAGCCACCACAGACCGGCCGCCAAGGCCCACAAGGCGATAGTGTCGTACGTGGTAGTCTTCAACGCCAAGAGACCGATCATTAGACGACGGCGGGTTTTCAAAAAGGAGTTACCCCCACCTCGCGACGAAACGGAGTCTGACACCGCCAGTGAAGGTATATATCGATACAAATAATGGCAGTATTTAATTATATGCGTGCAGGTCTGTGGAACTGGACCTTACGGCCTTAGGCCGTAAGGTCTAGTTCCACAGACCAGCACACACTTTGACACTAAACAACGTTTAAAGTGTTTGATCACTGGAAAAGAACCAAAGATCCGAAACTGATGCACAGTACAGAGAAATAGTTTACATCTACATTTAAACTTTTATCAATGTTTTCGAATTTTCTAACTAGCGGGACACTTTTTGTTCGTGGTGGCTATAAATACAACAACACCACTAATAATAATAACAATAATAATAATAATAATAACAATAATAATAATAATAATATAGGTCGTTTGATATCGGTGCGCACAACGTGTTTCGAAAATATCTTCGCAAAGAACCACTTTTCTATAGCAATCTTAGAACAAATATCATTCAATGCCAGCTGGCCTGACACTATTTACTTTCAAGAAGCTCGAACAATTTGTCAGTTTTGCTGTAAGGTCGTAAAAATTCTGATTTTTTCACGAAATGACAGATTTGCATCCTTAACTGCCCCAGTTATATTCAACCCATGTTCACCGCGTGAAGGAGTAAGTTGATCATGTTTTCTAACCTGAAATAGCGCAGGCATACATAACTCATTCTACCCCAACACCGAAATCCCCAAATTTTGTGCCGTTGTTCTCTGAAGACTGCATTGCAGTGCAGGACACAGATCGACCTTGATAGTTCAACGGTGATGCCAGAATAGCTTGGCGCCCTTAGGCGCCAAGCTATTCTGGCATCACCCTTGAACTATCATGCTCAGTCGATCCTTAATCTTGCTGTGGTGTGTCTGGGGTAAAATGAGATAAAGTCTGCAGGCCTGACCTCGATATTGAAAGTCTGGCCGTTTCCCGCCGGGGCCGCTCTGTGAGGGTATTGAAAATGGCTTGTTCTTGTGTTTTCTCTAAATTTGTACGACTGTACAGCAAAATCAACAGATCATTGGAGTTAAGCAAAAATAGCCCATATTAGGTCAATTGGCACTAAATGATATGTGTTCTAAAGGTGGTACAGAAAGGACGTGTTTCTTTGTGAAAATATTTGGGGAAAAAATACTTGTGCGCTCCAATGTCAATAATAATAATAATAATAATAATAATAATAATAATAGAAGTAATACTAAAAGCAGAAATAATAAGAAGTTGAATACGAATTTTTTTAAGTTTAAAAAAGAGGGCTAATCAGGAATCAAACCTCCCTGAAAATAAGACCAAAGACACTAGCCATGATATTAGTGTACTATCCGGCACCTCTATTTAGAGCCACACTGACACATGACTGCACGCAGAACGGGTACCAGTGCCCTATCCGTATGGACCCGTACTCCGTCTCAGTGTGTGTGAGTGTGTGCTTGACCGACTGATTATTTGACACCGGATATTGGAACAAAGCGCTCAAAAAACACACAGCGAGTGACAACCTATACATTAACTCATTCTACCCCAACCCCGAAATCCCCAAATTTTGCCGTTGTCCTCTGAAGACTGCATTGCAGTGCAGGACACAGATCGACCATGATAGTTCAAGGTGATGCCAGAATAGCTTGGCGCCCATAGGCGCCAAGCTATCTGGCATCACCCTTGAACTATCATGGTCGACCCTGATCTTGCTGTCGTGTGTCTGGGGTAGAATGAGTTCAGCAACACCTCACTGTGGCCGACGTCGGCCCGACTGATGCCATTTTGTTCACTGGGTGTAATCAGAATAAAGGCACTTCACGGTTTTCTTTTGTGTGTGTTAGGTACATGATTTTTGATGTTTCTATGACGGACAACTGACCAAAAAAGGAGGCCATTTTCACGCCCAAGATACCATTTCGAAATGTATGGAGCGAAGATAAAAGTGTCTCCATTTTTTTTGGTTTAAGCCATACAAATGTATTCACAAAGTGACGCCTCACAGTTCCAAATTTGTCCTGTGTTTGCATTGACTGTCGCAAGAAAGAACACATAAGAATAGGCTACGTCAACAAACATTGGCTGTTATGACAGAAACAGTATACCATATAAAGCGTGAACCAATCAGCCAGACAATAAATATAAACCTTTCTAATGTTCAAGTGGCGTATAGGTTACATGTACAAACCTTTGCATCTGCAAGAGGCATAGATTCTCATGAGCCCCTGCTAAAGCAGGGGCTCATAAGAATCTATGCCTCTTGCAAATAAAAGCAAGGGCTCACGAGGATCTATGCCTCTTGCTAGAGTTATTTATGAGGTCCCGTTCGGCATTTGCTTTCTGATTCAAAGGACAGGGTCATGATATGGCGTTTGTGACACGCACAAACACTACGTTGTATGGGGCTAGATTACAAAGACGGGGACAAAACTCGTTCACTCCTCGTCAGGCTTCACTGCTTGCGCTAACCCTTTGCCTCCCAAGACTTTCGCCCTGTACTGAGATTCTGGATTTTGACTGAACCCTTTGGCTGTCTGTGGCGGTTCTTGTCGCGATGACTTCTGCAGGAATCTTCGCTACAAAAACCGCAGGACGACAACTAAAGAGTTAAATCAGCAAGAGCTTCTGCTGCTGCAGGGGCTAATGAGAATATGTCACTTGTTTGTCATTTTGAGAAACCGGTTAGAGGACCAGCTGACGATACTAGATGTATATGGCGCTGAACTGCCCTCCAGGAGAAGAAAATTTTCAGGAGCCCACGCTGCTGCGGGTGCGCGTGAGAATGTCAGACTTAAAGCCGGTTGCGGGGATGACGGGCTCATGAATAATAAAAATAATAATAATAATAATAATAATACCGTTATTATATAGGCGCTTTTTCTCAATTTTTGGGCAAATCGACTCAAAGCGCCGCGAACTGAAACCCAACACGCACACTCACGTAACAGACACGGATTTACGCCATTTAAGACAAACACAGTACAAGACAGACGAAGGGCCAGTTCAGCTACTGAAGTTACAGAGATTTTTGATCGCTTGTATTTGAAATTTGTAAAGTGGCCTGAGACCGGTACCAAAGTGGGGGGGGGGGTGGGGGGGTGGGGGGGAGGGGTGGGAGGATTCATGAGAATCTGTGTTGCTTCCAGATTTGCTCCGTTTAACCCCTTCACAGACAGTTATCGCGAATTTCGCGTCTGAGACTGACGTAAAAGAGACCATAAATTAAGCGTAAAGAACACAGGACTAACAAGAGACATAAGCCCTCATGAGCCCCCGAGACTGCGGGGCTCATGAGGGTTTATGTCTCTTGCAGTTGGGGAGCGTTCGCCTCGCCCCAGCAGTGTGGGTCAACAGGGCAATTAGGTTACGCCCCCTTTTCACACACTCTTCTCTGTTAGCTATGAACGAAGAACCTTTCTGCCAAAACAACAAAAAAATCCACGCGGAGATTATCACAGGAAAAACATTTCCAGCAATTCTTAAACAAATTGTCTGTTAGCGTTTTCCGCAAAACTCTAATGCACTAAGTACCCCATGACAAAACTGTCGTCTGCAAGTCTGCATACAACTGTGCATAATTATGCCCCATATAAGACTCCCATGAAGACACTAGGTCGCATATGACTAAAATTACCCAAATTTTGGTCTTTTTCACACCACCTGTCATGCCTTTTGCTGCTCAAAGCGCCCAAAAAGGCCCACAAATTGAAGTTGTAGACCCTAAAACAATTGCAAAAAGGGAGGAATTTAAATATGTAAAAAAAAAAAAAAACTATTTCTTGCAGAAACGTTACTCCATGCACCGGAAGCAATTGCCCTGTGTGGCCTGTAAGGGACTTCTCACGGAGCCAATTTTGTGCCTAGGGCTATTTTCCTTATCTTCATTTCGCACGCCGCTCGTTTGGTTCCGGTGCTGAAGGCAATCGTTTTGTGCAGTCACTGGTACCTGTTCATATACCGCTAGGTCGGTGAGCAAAAGTTCCTCACGCCGTAGATGGCACAGGCACGGCTGTGCGCGTGCCAGATTCGGCTGACGTCGTCCTGGGGAACTGGTGCTCACACGAGAAAGAGGCGTATTCAAATAAACGATCATGCACACAGTCACCCTTTCCCAGCCAATAGACGTACGTTTCTGAAATCTTTCTTCATGCAACGACTCACAGGCCACAACTGTCCAAAGAACATGGACACAGAGTGGTCTCGGCAAGAGACATAGATCCTCATGAGCCCCCGCGACTGCGGGGGCTCATGAGGATCTATGTCTCTTGCAGTAGGGTTATGTTCAATTTTTCTCAGCAGTGAAGAGGTTAAGGTGCGACTACCTTAGATACTAAGTGTCAATGCCGGTATTCTGGGACGTGAAGAGAGAGAGAGAGTGTGTGGTGTGGTTGGGGGGGGGGGATAGGGAGGGGAGGGAGGGGGATAGGGGAGGGGATATGGAGGGGATAAGGGAGGGGGATAGGGGAGGGGTCTTTTTGGGTCTTATATGTTACGAAAATGTGTACTGTGATTTTGAATCTCACGACGAAACTTTACCACACCATTTTTCAATCAGCTTTTCCACTTGTAGAGCTGACTGTAAAAGAAAATGGCTCATATTTGCGAGGGCTGGTGCCCAGTCAGTACTGTAAGTCTAGCCAGAACCACCCTTCAGCCACCATAGTCACGGTCGACACATCTTCCACAATTCTTTACACACACTTTTCAGAAGTCGATTCGGCCGCAAGTCTGGCCAGGAAATTGTCGACTATTTTCACCTTTCATTGAACTGTAACCGTTGAGAAATAAAGTATCGCCGTTCTAAAAATAATGTACACCATTAGTGTCCTGGGGGATTGTGCGTGTCTGAACCGCCCCTGGGACAGCAACAGTTAAAAAGTCAATATTTGTTCATTGGCACCTCTCGACAAAGCGAACAGTGTGTGTGATTGAACAGGTCTTTACGCCCTATACAAACCTTTATCCCCGTCAAGGCCGAGGAAAAGTGATCACAGTCTGACTGCAAGAGATATAGATCCTCATGAGCCCCCGCTGTCGCGGGGGCTCATGAGGATCTGCGCCTCTTGCTGAAGCAAGTTTCAGTGTATCCATGTTCTCTGGATGGCTAGTTACATCTTTGGCGCTGAAGGAATTTACAAAGATTTCAGACACGCAGCCTGCGTCTACCCTCAGTGAAGGGGTTAACCCCACCCTACCGTCTGCAAAATGCACAGATTCTCAAGAGCCCAGGAAGACTGCAGGGGGGGGGGGTGGCGTGGGAATCTACACCTCTTGCTTGGTAGGGGTAGGGAGGGGGTCAGCCGTGTTTCAATTAAACTACGTTGTTCCTCTAAACCAAGGAACTCTGCAGTTCTCGGGATTGTTCCGGCGTTCAATTCGGATTATTCATTAGCTGCCTTACAAACGGGTGGGGACCGCCAGAAAGGTGGAACAAAATAGTCAAAGGAGACTTCTGCTGTGAATGGATGAATAATGTGTGCTGGTCTATGATTTTGGACCTTACGACCATAGGCCGTAAGGTCCAAAAATCATAGACCAGCACACAGAAGGGGACAGAGAGTAGTGTGTGGAAGGAGGAAGAAGGAGGTGGGGAGGATTTCTGAACGTGTGAGAGTTCTCTATAATTAATGGGAAAGTATGGAAATAGGGAAGGCAGAAAACTGAATGAAATGTTTGGATACAGCGACAGACAAAAAGACAGATGCACGACAGACAGAGCGACATATGGAGTGACAGAACGACAGACAGGCACACAGAAAAATATGCAAACCGGCACTAAGCGGACAGCCAGACAAACAGAGAGAGAGATGCAAAGATATGTCCGCACGGCGGGAAAAAAAACAACCTTTGCACATGTGCACACACACACGCATTCATACACTGTGTGCATAAACACGCTTGTACATCATACACAGGCGCGCACTTGTATACTGCTACAAATGCCCCCCCCCCTCCCCCCCGGCCACACACACAGCGTAGGCAGGTATTTTTCATTGGGAGGGGGGGGGGGGAGTGGCGGGAAGAGGGGCCAGAGTGCCTGACATTATATTCCATTCTTCAGAAACTCAATGGGTGGTGGTGGAAGGGGGTGAGGGGGGGGAGGTGATGCCCCCCTCCCCCTCCCCAACACCTGGTTCCTACGCCACTGCCACTGCTGATTGGGACAAACGTGTCGCTATATGTATTGTTTGAACTCGACTTACGCTCGTTAACTAACGTAACTACCTGTGCGGTATGTACAACAGTTCTGGAAGCAGCGTTGAAATTCAAGCAGACTGCTCCGTATCCATCGGTAAACATCGTGTACCGGTACTCCTTTTGGTCTTCCGTCTGAAGTTCGGCAAGTAATCGAAGAGGAAATAAGTCCAACAAGAGAAAATGCATTCACCGTGTCGATTGCTATGACAAACACAATTCGTAGACCCTGACCAAAGCATGCATACCAAAGGGGTAGCCATTGTTGTTATTCCTATATTCGTTAGTTCCAAATAGGTTCAGGTCACGTTATACATTTAAATTGGGAAGTTCAGGCAGTGCCAGGCCCGGTGTTTTTAAAAATAATTTTTGCCTTGTTTGAAATTTTGCAGTTGGGCTGAATGTTGGAATTTGCTGGAAATTTGTGGTTAGCTAAGAGTAGACATGTTTGGTGCTTTGATTCATACCATCCTGAGCTTATCCAGTGGACAATTGTGGGCCTATGTTGAGTTGCCTTTGACGTAGTGATTTGAGGGGCACGCTGATTTCAGCTGTGCTTGGGTGTGGGGTTGGTAAGGAACCAGTTTCATAGCCAAGAAATGAGACGGGTGATGTGCTGGTTTTTTTGGTATTTGTGCATGGCAAATGTGCAGCTGGTGGGCGGTAGTGTTTTTTAGGGAATTGAAAAATTAGGGGATGACTGGGACTGACTAAGGCTAAGAGACTGGACAGTACGGAAACAGCACTGTAGTCCGTGGCCTGTCAACCGAATGACGTCACAAATCTACGCACCCCGCAACAGAAACTAGCCAATAGTCCGACACAAAATGAACGTCACCCTGACGTCAAGCTTGCTCTGACGCACTATATTGTCACCTCATTTACTCCGACGCAGCAGTCAACCATAACACTCGGTCGCAACACTGCGTCATCTCGGTTTAAACTCCGTCGCAGTAAGTAGCCAATACTTCGTCGCATTAGTATGTCATCTCGGTCGACAAAAGTGGGGTGGAAAGTATTTCACTTCAAGTTTATTTCTCGTGCAGCAGCATGCACAAAACACATCATAAAATGAAGTCTTTTGCACGTTTCGTCATTGACTGCATACCTCACAGTTGTGAGTTTAATATGAGGAAGCCAAAATAAAGCGATCTCAACACGAGGCACAGATTCTCGTGGGAGTGAGCCCCTGCAGCCTACAGAGGTTTATGAGAATCTATGTTTCTTGCAGATAGATGGTTATGGGATAATAAGTGCGTAACACAAGCGCAGCATGACTCTCCCACTTCCAGAACCAAGTGTTGCAGATGGATATAGACCGTGACAGCTTATGGTTCGAGTCTGATGAGTATTGCACTTGGAGATAAACCAGTGAACAGACAATATGTGTGTCGATTTATAAAAATTGATTAACTGTGTTGTACGTGTCCTTTCTAAGCTTGTTACTTTCTCTGTTGGGATGGTCGTCCCTGAAAAATCAAAGAAAAAAATCAAAATGCGTATTTCTTTCTCCGTAAAATAGTGTGTGTGTGTGTGGGGGGGGGGGGGGGGCAGACGCCCCCGCCCTCCCCCCTCCACATACACACACACGTTTTTTTTGGGGGGCCGGGGCCAGCCCCCCCCCTCTCCTACTCCTCCCCCCCCCCTGCCCCCCGCCTCCGTCCTCCCCGGTTTTCACCACACACACATATCTGAACGCTTACATAAGAGAGAATCCAACCGAAAACGTGCGGTAAGGTCGAGGTAAATTAGTGAGTACCCTTGAAGCAGTCCGTTTAATTACCTTAACCTCTAAAGCGGTGATTTGTTTAACCATTAACACCATGCAGCCACTGGTACTGTTGACTGTACCAGATTGCTGCATACGCCAGGACGTTAACCCCTTCACTGACAGTGGACGCAGACTGTGTTTTTGACGTTGTAAATTGAACGTCCATGATCCCCAGCCGGCGTAGGAACGTGGATGCTAAGCGTTTTCAGCAAGAGATATAGATCCCCATGAGCCCCCGCAGCTGCGGGGGCTCATGAGGATCTATACCTCTTGCAGTTGGGCGGAGATCGTTTTCTCTCTGCAGTTAAGAGGTTAAATTTGATTGAAAACACAGGTGCAGTCCGTGAATAGCCACATTGTTAGCGACGAACTCTATTATTTATTTACCTGTCTGTGATATTTTTTTTTTGGGGGGTCTTTATTGGGTTTTTCGTGTGAGTGTCAAGCAGTCCTTCTTGTCACGCCTCTGTCCGTTGGATGGTCTTTCTTCAAATCTGCCTGTGTGTTTATTTATTTGTGCACTGGTGGGTGATCTTGGACGTTACCGCTCTGCGCTGGTCTGTAGACTCGTCTCTGGGGCTGCGGTTAGTTTACTTAGTTACTAGGGTTTAGCGCCGAGCAGGCGGCTAAGGCCATTTCTTGGGTGGGGCGGGCACTGCGGCTGTTTCTGTGGTACCCAGGAGCTGAACTGTACCTGGGTATCTGCCATCTGTCCGCATGTCTGTGTGATTGTCACACGCAGCAAAAGCAACCCGTTCTCGTCAGGGATGAGAAAAGATAAAAGCGAACAATCAAAGCTGCATTGTCTGTATGCGTGAGAATCAACAGAGACACATTATAAGCTGCCGGAATGTAACAAATAACACCCACAAATAAATAACAAGCAACACCCGCGTGCAAGAGGCATAGATCCTCATGGGCCCCCGCGTCCGCGGGGGCTCATGAGGATCTATGCCTCTTGCTGAACTCATTCGTATACGAGTCCCTCAGGAAACCGGTGTAACACGCCGGAATATACCCTACATTATACGACCTGTCTTAATTTCTTAATTTTGGGTTGAACGGTTTCCCAAGCCAAAGTTTCGATCTTTGTTTGGGGCGCAGGGGCGTGTTGTATATACCGCCAGCGAATCTGCTGCTGTTTAACTCACTCAGCCCGACGGCCGTATTTCCCAAATTTTGGAGGCGCCATCTAATGACTATGCACCATTTGCAGGAGATGGATCGACCATGATAATTCAAGGGCAGTGGCAGAGGAGCTTGGCGCCAACAGGCGCCAAGCTCATCTGACACTACCCTTGAATTATCATGATCGACCCATTTACTGCTGTAGTGCGTCAGAGCTGAATGGGTTAAGAGATATCTTTTCTAGCGACTGACGCGGAAGGGGCTGATTTTTATTTTGTTTAAGTTCGAAATGCAGCCTTCGGATTGACAACAAAAAGCGAGGGGACGTAGCAACTGTGCAGATTAGTGTCAAGCTTTACACGCACTTAAGTGGGTGTGATTGCTTTAAGTGCTTTTGTTGAAAGTGTGAAGGACCATACGTTACATGTAACCATCCGCCGTATTAAAGGGGTTTTCACCTCGTATATCTGATAATACTTTTATTTTATTCTTGTCGTAAACCTTCAATTGTTACATAATGCATTTCATCACACAACAACAACAACAGCAACAACAACAAAAACTGTGGCTGAAGTCCCCACGAGGACGTTTTGCTCACCAAGTGGTCGCTGGAAGTACAATCTAAACTGGGCGTTGCATGCTTGTGTAATATACAAGTGAGCTTCCTTTAGTACGCCTGTTCGGTTCTAAAATATAATGAACACCTCGGCTGATGCTGAAGAGACCGGTCGGCGGAAAAGACGCGGCGTAACTACGTCATTGCCTAACTACGTGACTACGTCATTGCCTAACTACGTGACTACGTCATTACCTAACTACGTAACTACGGGTCTATTCCGCCGAACGGTATCGTCAGCAGCAGTCATCGAGTAAATCAAAATAGTACAACATTACAATTTAGTGTTTCATTAACCGGTGAACGCTCTTTCAGATGTACTGCTCCATTAATTTGGAATGCCTCCCCCTTTACGCAGTTCAAAGCAAAGTTAAAAACTTACTTTTTCTCGCAGACTTTCGTGTAATCTCTACGGTTTTCTGTACATACCCCCTGCCCCCTGCAGACTCTGTGTGTGTATGTGTGTGTGGGTGCGCGCGCGCGCGCGTGTGTGTGTGTGTGTGTATGTGTGTGTGTGATGGTGTGTGTGTGCGTGCGTGCGTGCGTGCGCGCGCGCGTGCGTGCGTGCATGCGTGTGTGTGTCGTTTTTTGCCTGCGCATTGAGTTATATTATGAATATGAGAATAGCGTCATATAAATACCATGTAATATTATTATTATTATTATTATTATTATTATTATTATTATTATTATTATTATTATTATTATTATTATTATTATTATTATTATTATTATTATTTAGGACTAAACAAAAATATCAATGCAAAAAAAAAAAGTCAAACTACTTAACAAGTACTGTGACCTTACACCACTTCTCTGTTTCGTTGCACCTTACTCTCACTGTTAACCTTTACACTATAGATGCTGCATTTAATAACAGTGTTAACTCATTCGCGGCCAGCCGCATCCGGATGCGCGGCTTATGCCGCGCATCCGGATGCGGCTGGCCGCGAATGAGTTAACACTGTTCAGTGCCACCTAACGCAGACTGTGTTCTGCAGTCTTCGTCACGTTAATTCCAGATCCAAACACCCTCGCTGCCCCAGCAACATGGACTCAAAGTGGTGTCGGCGAGAGGCATAGATCCTCATGAACCCCCGCGACTGCGGGGGCTCATGAGGATCTAAACCTCTTGCAGTTCGGGGTGGTGTTCACTGAACGGGTTAAATTTCAGCCGTTGTTGAAAATGTCGTTCACAATAACTTAGACGCACCAAACTGATAATGAATACTTCGAGCGATTATAGGAATTTGGGCGTCCATTCATCGTGCACGTCCTATTTTAAGAATTTGGTAAACTTGGGTTCTTGGTTTGTTTGGGGGTTTTTTGTTGTTGTTTTTTTTTTGGGGGGGGGTTTTAGGGGGGGGGGGGGTTGGTGTGTTTTTTTGCTTGTTTTGTTTGGGGTTTTTTTTTGTTGTTGTTGTTGTTGTTGTTTTTTTGTTGTTTTTTTTTTGGGGGGAGGGGGTGTTTGTTTGGGTTTGTTTGTTTGTTTGTTTTTTCTTGTTTTTCTTCTTTTTCTTATTATTTCTTGCCCCGTTTCTTTCGTTACTGGTTCTTTAACTGAGTCAGCAACAATTCACAACGTTTTAGTACTGTGGGCTTTAGAGAGAGACACACATGTGTGTAGATATTTTGTTCACACCGATCGGGAACTTCTCTACACTGACTGTAAATCTTCACCCAAAGAAAAGACCACATATCGTTGTCCGGGTACGAGGCACGCAGGTTATAAAACTTCAATCCGGGCTTTAAGCGGGGCACTGATAGCGCCATCAACTGTTATTCCTTCTCACTTATCGCACTGTCTACGTCTCCACAGGACTTCACCCCCTCAATGCCGGTGGACGCAGATTCTGTTTCTGAAGTCTGGCAATTCAACGCCAAAGATCCTCAGCCGTCCAAGGAACATAGATACAAAGTGGCGTCAGCAAGAAGCACAGATCCTCGTGAGCCCCCGCGAATGCGGGGGCTCATGAGGATCTATGTCTCTTGCTGTGGGATCATGATCACTTTTTCGCAGCAGTGAAGGGGTTAGCCCTCTTGTCCGCGCAGCCGCGGGTACTGAACAATGTGCCGGTGAATGCGTGGACAAGAAGGCTACATTCTAATGTAAATCTCGATGTCCTTTTCCAACAGTGGAAAACAGTTGGGCATGTGGTTGAAAAGGGCCATCTTCAGGGCTCAATATAGATCTGTACCTCTTTGAGATTTTTTTTTTTTTTTTTTTTTTTTTGGTAACTTGATGTATGTTTTGGACTCATTGGGATTCACCATAGTGAAATTCTAATGCTCAGCATTTATATTCTTCCCATTGTTAAGCATAATCACACTTAAGACACCGCAGTAGGAGATGGATCAGCATATAAGGGTTCAAGGGCAGTGCCAGGTTATCCTGGCGCCACAGTGTCTCCTACAACTCGAATACATTTTTATTTTGAAAAAAAAAGAAAACTCTTAAACAAAAGTTGCTGAATGCATTACTTGACACGAATACCTGGTTTGGGGGGGGGGGGAGGGTCATGTGGCAGGAATTCTTTATAACAGACATATAGAAAGAATAAAAAGGAAACAAACAAAAATACAACTTGAACGAACAATCAATCGACATGCAGTAGGAACTAAAAGCAACCAAAACAACCAATAAATGAGTCTAGCATTATTTCTAAAGGCAGTCAAATGCTTCAGGTAAACAAGCAAACAAGGAAGCAAGCAAATAAACAATCGAATTGTTTAAAAAGATAATTATCTGGTTATACATACAGTACATGTACGAAAACTGTTGTATTTTTGTATCATTCATCCCCAACACTTTTTTTTTTTAATATCTAAAATAAACGAAATTCATTGGCAATTTAAGTAATGATTTCCATATTTGTTGCAGATCTGGAGGGAATAGAAACCCTACCGGACCGCGTGTTGATGTTCGCTAAACGTGACCCCGTCAGCGTTCTCATGGAGTACGGTCAAACGCGAGAGGTCAAGGTCGGATTTGCTGACGTCAGCCGTTCCGGACCACACCATGCGTCTCGGTCAGTACACACGCTACAAGATGCAAGGATGTATTTGCTATATTATGACAGAAATTTGATGGAGTCAATATCCGTGATGAAAGCAGATTGCGTTTTCCCGCTCGTAAATTACAATAATAATAAAACCCATGAATGCCAGCAGACACACATTTTGTCTCTGCAGCCAGCAGCCAGCCAAGGAACAAATAATAATAATAATAATAATAATAATAATAATAATAATAATATAATAATAAAATAGCTCTTGCGTATAGCGCTGCCGTTCTCCAGGAAAACACTGGACTCACTGCGCATGCGCAATAGCACACTCTCTTTCAGACACACGCACAATTGTACACTACTTTAACCCACCCCATCCCTTCCCAGCACCTTACATCGACTTCCCTGTCACATAAGATCCAGAATCAGAATAAAAGGCAGTTAACAGTTCGCTAGGAAAAAACAGTGAGCTACGTGTTAAATGCTTGACAAAAAAAGAAAAGTCTTAACCCATTCAGCCCTGACGCACTACAGCAGGAGGTGGGTCGGCCATGATAATTCAGGGGTAGTGCCAGATTAGCTTGGCGCCTGTCGCCGCCAAGCTAATCTTGCACTGCCCTTGAATTATCATGGTCGATCCATCTCCTGCAACTGGTGCACAGTCATTAGATGACGCCTCCAAAATGTGGGAAATAAGGCCGTCGGGCTGAATGAGTTAAGTGAACTTTGAACTGGGATATTGTGGGCAGATTCCGCATTTCAATTTCCTTACACCTGGGGCTAAAAAGGTGAAATAACGCTCCCCGATAGTCTTCACGTTAAGCTTCGGGATTTCAAACAGCTTTTCACCGAAGGAACACATATATAAACTGGGCCAGCAAGAGGCAAAGAACATCATGAGCCCCCGCAACAAGCGGGGGCTCATGGTGTTCTTTGCTTCTTGTTGCTCTTTAACTCATTCGAGACGTGCCGCCTCCGGATACGCGGCTTAAAGCCGCGTATCTGGAGGCGGCACGTCTCGAATGAGTTCAGTAATGATGACATTTTCCCGACAGCGAATAGAAGGCTAAAGATTGCTCACAGCTAGTTAGCAGCTACATGTGTTGGGTCCTAACCTCGGCATCAACCCAAACTCGGCCTTTACTTTCTGTGAGCACGATATGTCTCACCAAGTGATGGTGGTGACGGTGGTGATGCAATGCTAATGATGATGATGATGATGATAGTGATTATGATAATGACTACGACTAGGACGACGATGATGATGATAACAATGATGAATGTTGCTACCACGTCCAGTTTGTCAACGATGATTTTAACTATTATGCCCGCGACACATCACAGCAAGATATGGCTCGACCATGATAGTTCAAGGGTGGTGGCAGAATAGTTTGGCGTCTATAGGCGCCTATAGGCGCCAAGCTATTCTGCCATCACCTTTGAACTATCATGGTCGATCTGTCTCCTAAATTGTAATGCAGTCCTCAGAGGATAATTCCAAAATGTAGGCATTTCGTACCTCATCTGATGCCAGCCGTCTGACACTGCGGGATAAAAGTAGCGTCTGTAGGCATTTCGTACCTCATCTGATGCCAGCCGTCTGACACTGCGGGATAAAAGTAGCGTCTGTAGGCATTTCGTACCTCATCTGATGCCAGCCGTCTGACACTGCGGGATAAAAGTAGTGTCTACCGAACTTCGTCCCGCAGGACCGCACGACCCGGTCGTGAAGTCGGAAATCTTATGGTTGCCCTGGAAACCCATCGGATCGTGCACAGTCGTACGGCACGAACTGACGGTGGATCGTGGCCTTTACCAGAAACTCTGACACAGCTTTACTCATTTCACTTCAGGTTTCACACAGCAGCAGTGGTTGACGGGGAGACGTTTCCCGTGGGCACGGGCACGTCCAAAAAGAACGCCAAGAAGGTGGCAGCCGTGGTAGCCCTGCGGACAATGTACGAACGCGGCATGCAGCGGCTACAGGAGGCGAACAAAACCCTGGTATGTTAAATCCTTCACTGTCCAGAAAACGTAAAATGCAAGAGGCATAGATCCTCATGAGCCCCCGCGACTGCGTCGCGGGGGCTCATGAGGATCTATGCCTCTTGCGGAGACCACTTTGTGCCCACGTTCTTTGGGCAGTTTGCGGCTTTTGGTCGTGCAGTGAACACAGGTTTCAGAAACAAAATGTACGTACGTTGCCAGGGAAGAGCTTCCAGCTATAGTGTCATGTTTGCAGTACCGGTCGCTGCGTCCACGAGAGGGGTCAATACACCTTTTAATCCTTGGACCTGCGTTTGGGATGTGTCGTCTGTTGGACATTTAATGGTTCGAGGGAGATGGATCGACCATGATAGTTCAAGGGTAGTGCCAGATTAGCTTGGTGTCTTAGAGAGGCTCCAAGCTAATCTGGCACCATCCTCGAACTATCATGGTCTCAAGAGCCGAGCTAATTTGGTTAGTGCTGTCACGGCAGAGCCAACTCCTGGGAAAGTTGTTCATAGATGACTTATTTATTTGTAGTCTGGTGATTTGGAAAAGTCGTGTAGTTGTGGACGAGTAATGAGCCCTTGTTGAAATGGAAACTGTTGCATTGCTCAGTTCCATGCAGTTAGTTTAAAACAAACCAGATCAGTCTATTTCAACCCTCTCCGATTTAGCACAGTCCATCAAATCCCTTCAAGTCACATCAACCCAGCCCATTCAGTGGAATCCAATCTAATCGAGAGTAGTCCAGTCTAGTCAAATCTGGTCGTTTCCAGTCTCGTCCTGCGCAGTTTATTCCAGTCCGGTCCGTTTCGTTCTAATATAATCTGGTCGAATCCACCGTGATCAAGGTCAGTCCAGAATTCAACATGCAGTACAGTTTACTACCCAGTTCAGCCATATTCTATTGTCCTGTCAATGGTGACCTACTCCAGCCCCAGTTTAACTCATTCAACCCCAAGCACGTATTTCCCAAATTTTGGAGGCGTCATCTAACGACTATACACCTGTTGCAGGAGATGGATCGACCATGATAATTCAAGGGTAGTGCCAGATTAGCTTGGCGCCGACAGGCGCCCAGCTAATCTGGCACTACCCTTAAATTATCATGGTCGACTTATCTCCTGCTGTAGTGCATCAGGGCTCAAAGAGTTAAACTCTAAACCCTCGTTGAGTCCGGACAAGATTCTGTTGATGAATGGTTCTTCGTGTCAGAAGATCAATGGAAAGAATATAAGACCAAGCTAATTTATTTAAACCAAATCAAATAAAATTCAGTCAACAATTCTTTTCAAATCCGTTAACAGGTTTTCACCCATTCTCCGACCAAGGACACGACAGATGGTGGCATGAAAGCTGCAGCCCTTGCAATCAGTATCATAAGTTTTGCTCAGACGAGACTCGTGTCTACGCGGAGAAAAAAAAAATCAACGGAAACAATTAACTGTGCAAAAGGTTTTTTGTGTGTCTTTTTCTGAAAAATAAAAGTTTAGTTGCTGGTGAGTTTACATTGTACAGATAAGCGGATAAGCCACCTGTCTTTCAGCGCTTACCTAGGTCTGTGCTTTGTCAGAAACATTTTCAACTGAGACTGAATCTTTCTCATATATTTATAGTCATTCTGGCGCACTCCTTCAACCCGAGGACAAAAATGAGACCGATCTAGGCCAGCAAGAGCCGTAGATCCTCAAGAGCCCCTGCAATTGTAGAGGCTCTTGAGGATCTATGCCTCTTGCAGATACCACTGTACGGCAGAAGACTCTCACTGACAGCTGATTTATCATAACTAGCTTCACCTTTCACCCCAGATAATGCATCATGCACAAATTGTGACCACGTGCTCAGCAGTTTCTTAGCTAGGGACGATAGTGCTCTGACCTACATGATAAGAAGGGTTTATCTTTTACAAATAATAAACGAGAGAGAGAGAAATGACATGAAATGAAACTTGATTGTCCAAGGATAAAAGAATAGGTGCGCAGACCTTTTTTATTCTTGTCCTTGCTACAAACTACAAGGGGGGGGGGGGGGGGGAACACACAACACACACACGCTCACACCACGCGTACACTCACACAAACACACACACACACACGCACGCGCACACACATGCACACACACACACACCTTCCCACTACACGCTCTCATGCCATCAATAGATGATCTCCGTAAATCAGAAGCAGGGTACTAAAAGTAAAAGGCGCAGGCGTGTCGCAAACAATGGATAAAACGCCCGGAGAGAGACAGAGAGAGAATCACTCAAACTTTATTTTACAAATGTTCAGGCATTGACGTTGTCATAGACATAGCCCTTTTACAAACCTGTCGCTGCTATTTATTTCTACAAGACTATCAACACAGAGAGAGCCAGACAAACAGACAGACAGAACCGACCGATTCTTTACCAAGGATAATATTATCAATACGTTGTTCACATTTTTCCTTACATCTTGCTCTCTTGCATCTTGTCTTTACAGCTTGTCCTTCAGGAGGGGGGGGGGGAGAGAGAGAGAGAGAGAGAGAGAGAGAGAGAGAGAGAGAGAGAGAGAGAGAGAGAGAGAGAGAGAGAGAGAGAGAGAGAGAGAGAGAGAATCAATGAATCAATGAATCAATGAAACTTTATTTTACAACGGTTTAGGCATTGACATCGTCATCGACACAGCCATTTTACAAACCTGCCGTTGCTAACAACTACAAGACTAACTACAAATATACATACATATAAGTAAACATAATACTTGCAAAGCGATGACAACACTATTCACATAGACAGACATACTCATAGACTCACAGACACCCCCCACCCCACCCACCCCCCTTCACACATAGACAGAGCTAAGTAGTCCAAATGATAATTGAAAAGGATAACAGACTTAATTGGGAATAAATTGGACCCAGCATAAAAAGAAACATATAATACAAGTGGTTGAGTCATCCCTACGAGTGATCCACAAAATATTTGAAGAGACCCTTTTTAAAACAGGCTAGCGAGGAGGCGGATTTTACATGGTCTGGAAGGGCATTCCAGATAAGTGCCCCTGAGAAGGATAAGCTAGTTTTATATAGATCGATCCTTGGTTTTGGGACTATGAAAAGCTTTCTGATGTTTCCAAGCTTGGACTCAGACTTACGGAACAAAGTGGAGATGTACTCAGGTGTTTTGCGTTTCCACACTTTGAACATAAAGATTGCTTTGTTATATTTAAAATGATCTTGAAGTGGCAGGAGACCTGCTTTTGAGAGCTTTTCTTCAGTGCTAAGGTGTTGATCAGGGCAGATTATTTTGGCCGCTCGTCTGTGTAGGGAATTGAGTCTCTTTAAATGGACCTCACTACACCCATCCCATACCGATGACGCGTAATCGATATAAGAACGTATGTGAGCGTTATAAAATAGTTTACGGGTATCTGAATCAGTGTAATATTTCAGTTTTGATAACATAAAGAGATTTTTGGCTACTATTTTGCATAAGGCGTCTGTATGAGCTTGCCATTTTAGCTGACTGTCGATTTTAATCCCCAGTACTCGATGTTCATTTACCTGTTCTACCTGACTACCTTTAAGTGAAAGGTTAAGTAATAGAGGCATTATCTGCTGTTTTTGGCGCGTGGCGACTACCATCGATTTCGTTTTGGCTGGATGAACAACCATAGAATTGTTTATACACCAAGCTGATACTTCATGAAGACTTTGTTGTAGGTTGTCGGAAATTACCTGTATATCTTTACTAGTAGTATGAACTGAGGTGTCGTCAGCAAAAAGGTCGCATTGTACATCTTGGCAAGTAATATGTAGAGGCAAATCATTGATAAATAAGCAAAACAGTAGAGGGCCCAGTACAGACCCTTGGGGCACACCGAAGCTTACATCTTTGAGAGAGGAGTATGAGCCATGAACAAGAACCTTTTGTTTTCTTTTAGTAAGGTAAGATGTGAAAAAAGCAACTGCGTCTCCGTTATTGAGGTATGTGTGAAGCTTAGCAGTCAGAATAGTATGGTTAATCAGATCAAAAGCATTCTTAAAATCCAGATAGACTACTCCTGTTAACTGTGACTTATTCATACCCTTGAGCCATGTGTCAACAAGGCGTGTAAGTGCTGTGTGGCATGAATGCTGCGGACGAAATCCGGATTGGAAAGGGTGGAAGAGCTTACGGTTTTCTAGGTAAGCAAGCAGGTGTTTATGAACGTGCCTTTCCAGTGGTTTGGACAAAACAGATAATAAAGAAATAGGCCGATAATTATTAGGATCAGAACGATCTTTTGTTTTTGGAAGTGGAATTACTTTGGCATATTTAAGTTCGTTAGGAAAAGTGTTATGCTGGATACAGAGATTATAAATATAAGTTAAGGATTCTACAATGTATGGGAGAGACAGTTTAAGTATTTTCGGGCTGATGTCATCAGGCCCCGAGGACTTTTTATTTGGAAGGTTACTTATAAGTAAACCCACTTCATGAACAGCTAACATAGGGATGTTGAAGGGGGCTGTGCCCATTGTTCTTTGTTGACAAAACTCAGACAGCAAATTTGAACGGTGATAAGTGTTATCCTGGCTTGGCGATATTAGAGATTTGGCAATCGAAAGAAAATGGTCATTGAATGTATCAGCAGTAAGATTAGTGGGAATGGTAGTTGCGGTACTTGGAGACCCCCTAGTAAGTGTGTTTAGAAGGCGCCATATAGTAGAGGTATCTTTGCTGTCTTTAACCGTGTCACGAACTAACTTTTTTCTTGCCTCTCTGATCATGTATTTAACACGGTTACGCTGTTGCTTATATTCAGTGAACATTTTATTGCTACGTAGATCGTTTCTAAGCGCCATCGCCTGCATGATTTCCGGAGTAAGCCAGGGAGGAAGAGTGTTAGATTTTACCCTCCTCTCGCGTAGAGGAGCATGTTTATTAAGTACATTTAGGAAAAGAGAGTACCAAATACTGAGGGCGGTATTAGGATCATAGGACAGGAGCACGTCATTAAAAGGAGTATTTTCTAGATCAAATAGAAATTCGTCTTTCCTGAAGTGTTTGAATGTCCTATACGTTATAGTTGTATGGCCGTTCTTTTTTGGTTTAGGGAGTTTAGAAGACCAGGAGCAAGCCACAGGATAATGATCACTAACACTAAGATTTGAGACATCAACGTCAGAGACGGCTTTGGGTTTATTAGTATATATGTGGTCAATAAGCGTGGAAGTATTGGGAGTAATTCTGGTGGGTGATTTCACTAACTGTACTAAGCCAAACAGAGATGACGTTGAGCCCCAGGCGGGGTGCGGCTTAAGTAAATCTATATTAAAATCGCCCAATAGAAGAATGTCGGCCTTCTTTTTTAAAGCTCTGTCAAGGTTATGACTAAACTGATCGTACCACTCAAAAGTTGAGGCGGGATTTCTATATAAGAACCCA
The DNA here is from genome assembly GCA_036245525.1 of Semisulcospira habei. Classification (NCBI taxonomy): domain Eukaryota; kingdom Metazoa; phylum Mollusca; class Gastropoda; family Semisulcospiridae; genus Semisulcospira; species Semisulcospira habei. Next base: position 57,688,985 of record BTPG01000006.1, read on the forward strand.
ATTAATACCGGTTTTGATTTCGGACACTTGACTTCGACCCATACGCACTCCACCCCCATCATTTCTAGGTCGACGCGTCGATGAACTAAATGCTGGATAGAATTATGAATATAGACAGCGATGCCAGTTTGACCGGGAGACAAGGGGTCTCGTCTAATAACTGAAAAATTGGGGATACTGATTGCTGCATCGCTTACACAGGAACTCAGACGCGTCTCACTGAGTCCAAACAGGTGGAACGGTGTAGGATCGTTAATATATACAGATATGTCGGCTAGTTTGTTGTACAAATGAAACACATTGAGGTGCCCTATTCTCATAACTGCACCTTTGATGGAAAATTCGCTTGGACTTATTACAAAATACAGAGTGCACAAGATAAACAATGAAGAAACAATTGAATACAGAAAAACACGGAAATAAAAAATACTATAAAACTATAAAACGATAAAAGGCCACGTAATTGAATAAAAGTCCTCCAGAGAACAAGTAGCCGTTAAGCTACTGAGCTCTCAAAAAAAAAAAAAAAAAAAAAAAAAAAACTCGCTGCGGGAGTGACTGAACCACAAGAAAAAAGTGACGCAACTTGAAACGCCGCATGGAACACCTGTATGTTCGGCTGTCACTAAGTTCCCTTCTTTGTCGTTCCAGTACAATTTTAATTAAATCACTCAAGCTAATAGTCTGTCTCACTGTAAAGACACGAAAGAGGCTGAAAATTAAGTCTTTCTTAAATGAGCACAATCTTTACAGTGTAAACTAACACAGTCTCTGGTGGTAACACTCAATGTTACTGTCACATCAGTTTATGACCAACGCGGCTAGAAGGTAGAACCAAAGTAATCAATAAACAGCACAGTGGATGCAGACAATAACGTTGGTAGTCACTCTAACTGATTTACGGTAAGAACAAGTTACATCTGTAACAATAGCAGTCAGCTTGCCGTGCTCGTGTTCACAATCACCAAATATAAACGTCTAATTAAAGCGTCAGTAAATCAGTGATGAACTAGTTCAACAAATGAAAATTAACCCTTTTGTTCATGCATCCACCGGTGCTGTTTGCAGCATCGGTGGTTGCATGCACAACGTGGTTAAGCAAGTTAGTGGCAGATAAATCCCTGTAGGAAAGGCTGCGGTTAACTTGTCAGTTGATATCGCAGCTAATCAGTTAATAGTAGACACCACCTATTAACCCAACAATGGACAATTAATCCTCCTGTTCATGCATCCATCGGTACTGTTTGCAGCATGTACTGTTTGCAGCATGTACTGTTTGCAGCACCGGTGGTTGCATGCACAGGAGGGTTAATGAGATTATTAGCCGGTAAAGCCCTGAATGAATGGCTGTAGGAGCTGCGCAAGCATGCGCATCCTCTGCGTTGCGTCTAATCCGGGTGTAATGGCAGGGCTCTCCCACCCTCTGGTCGGTGTGGGATTAGCGGTGGCGAGGGCGTGAAGGGCGCTGTTAGAGCCTTGGTCGGAGGGTGGAATGCGCGGAAATTCGCGTTCTGACGGAGTGAACTGCCCGGCGTGACCTTGCTGGGGACAGAATGTCGGGGGGTAACCAGAGAGAGAGAGAGAGAGAGAGCTGAACTGAAACTTTATTTTTTTAAGAATAAAGACAGGCACGCAGGCCTTTTTCCACGTCTCTCCTTAATAACATTTAAAATGTTTTAAGGTAAATAGACAAATATAATTAACATGAGAGAGAGAGAGAGAGAGAGAGAGAGAGAGAGAGAGAGAGAGAGAGAGAGAGAGCTTGCAAAAAAAAATGTTCAGGTTCAGACATATAATTATGCCTTTTATTGCCATAAAAAAATTGCTTCGTCTGATTGAAATGGGAGAGTGGGTCAACATTTACATTAATGTAAAATTAATTCTCAAATTAAGATACTCAGCAGCGAGTGTGCTCACGTAAACATTAACCCCTTGACTGCTACTGACGACACCGCTTGGCTGAAAGGACGCGTCTTTACCGGCGAGCGGTATCGTCAGTTGCAGTCAAGGTGTTAAACGCAAAGTGGTTTCAAAGACGGAGCACCTACAGTTAACAGGGTCTGATTAATTTCACTTTTAGCCCGTCCTGGACCGAACCCGCAATCTTTGGTCTCAGCTACCGTGATCCTACATGAGTTGAGTCCCGGCCTTCACAACGGCTGCCAAGAGCTGTTCCCAGTACGCAAAGGTCCTCGGGCTTACCGGGGTTTGCCAGGGGACTTGAGTCGTGTGGCCGCTGGTGGCCCCAGTGGTGCGCTTATCACTCCCCTTCTAATGCCTTCTCAACATCACTCCCCTTCTAATGCCTTCTCAACATCACTCCCCTTCTAATGCCTTCTCAACATCACTCCCCTTCTAATGCCTTCTCAACATCACTCCCCTTCTAATGCCTTCTCAACATCACTCCCCTTCTAATGCCTTCTCAACATCACTCCCCTTCTAATGCCTTCTCAACATCACTCCCCTTCTAATGCCTTCTCAACATCACTCCCCTTCTAATGCCTTCTCAACATCACTCCCCTTCTAATGCCTTCTCAACATCACTCCCCTTCTAATGCCGTCTCAACATCACTCCCCTTCTAATGCCGTCTCAACATCACTCCCCTTCTAATGCCTTCTCAACATCACTCCCCTTCTAATGCCTTCTCAACATCACTCCCCTTTTAATGCCTTCTCAACATCACTCCCCTTCTAATGCCTTCTCAACATCACTCCCCTTCTAATGCCTTCTCAACAACACTGTGCAGAACGCGGACCTGAAAGCCATGGCGGCGGAGGAGAGCATCCCGCACCCGTCCAGAGTGATGCTGGCGGCCAGACGCATGCTGGAGGTGGCCGAACAGACTCAGTTCATCAACTACTCCAAGGACAAGGTCGTCGCTGCCTTCGTCCTCGACCGCAGAGGCAAATACACAGTCGTCGGACTCGGCACAGGTGATATTAACTCATAAAGCCCTGAAAGACTATACGACATGATGTGGATCGACCATGATATTTCAAGGTTGGTACCAGAATAGCTTGGCGCCTAGAAGCGCCAAGCTATTCTGACACCAACCTTGAAATATCACGGTCGATCTGTCTCCAGAACTGTGATATAGACCTCAGAAGATATCTACAATTGATAATTTCGTCCTTATGGCGTACGGAGTTAATAGCTGAACTCACACAATTAATCATTAACATTAAGATTTCGATAGTTTCTCGTTTGTAATTAGCAGAACAGCATGGACCCCCCCCCCCAAAAAAAAAAAAAAAATAATAATAATAATAATAATAATAATAATAATAATAATAATAATAATAATAATAATAATAATAATAATTTATAAAAAAAAATAATATAATTGTAATAATAAATAAAATAAAATAAAATAAAATAAATAAATAAATAAATAAAAATTTAAAAAATAATGGGCGGTCTGCTAAGACAGGTGTTCGCCTTGCACACGTAGTTGTCTTGACAGGTGCGACTGTATGCAATGAACAAAATTTTGAAATTTTGGTATCAAAACACGCCTCCTCTCACTAAGCTCAAATTAAAGCATTCTTTTTAATTGTTGTTGTTGTTGTCGTTGTTCTTGTCGTCGTCGGCGTCGTTGTTGTTATTATTTCAATACTAACAGTATTCAAACTTCATCTAAAATTGATGTTGTGCGCTGTTAACCCTTTCAGCCCCAAGGTCACATTTCTCAAATTTTGGAGGTGTTGCCCAAAGACTATGTACCAGCTGCAGGAGATGGCTTGACCATGATAATTCAAGGGTAGTGCCAGATTAGCTTGGCGCCTTCAGGCGCCAAGCTAATCTGGCACTACCCTTGAATTATCATGGTCAAGCCATCTCCTGCTGTTTGGGATCCGGGGCTAAAAGGTCTAACACACACAAATGTGTGGTTTTTGTGTCAGGGAACCGTTGCATCCAGTACCAGCATCTGCCCGCCAACGGGAGCCGCGTAATTCACTCTCACGCCGAGATCATCGCCAGAAGGGCACTCATCAGGTGCGTTATATGGATATGTGCCGCGTGCCTAGACGCTAAAAATCATTATTAATTTGAACGTGGAATTGTTATATTTCTCTCCCTCATTGCCGTGTTTGACCTTGGCATCAGATTTTATCCCTTTTCAGCCCCCAAAGTCCTATTTCTTAAATTTTTGGAGGTGTTGCCTAATGACTGTGTACCAGTTGCAGGAGATGGATGGACCATGATGACCAGTTGCAGGAGATGGATGGACCATGATGGTTCAAGGGTAGTGCCAGATTAGCTTGGCGCCTGAAGGCGCCAAGCTAATCTGGCACTACCCTTGAATTGTCATGGTCGACCCATCTCCTACTGTAGGGACTCGGGGCTAAATGGGTTAATCAGATCAGAGAGGAAGACCACCATCACCCCCGCCCATCGTTTGTTTTGGTTTTTGTGGGGGAGGGGGGGTGGGAGAGCGGGGTTGGGGTTGGGGGGGGGGGGGTTGTGGAGTGGAAAGGTATCGACTAGTTCTCTCGATTTCTCTTTTCCTTATCCCCCTGTCCCAAACAAAAAGTTGACCCCGCCCCCCCCCCCCCCCCCCCCCCCCCCCGCCGGTTCCCCCACCGACAGGTAGCTGTTCCGCCCCTGAGTACAACCCCCGTAGGCAAACTGTATTAATTATCTCTACCTTGTTGCGCACTGTAGGTATTTGCTGAAGGAGCTGAGCGCGTACAAGGCACGTGAGCCGCACGCGCTGTTCACGCGAAACCCGGAAACAGGTCTGCTGAAGCTTCAAGACGACATGCGGGTTCATTTGTACATATCCAGACCGCCGTGCGGGGACGCTGCTGCCTTCCCCACCATCACGTGAGCATATTCTCTCTCTCTCTCTCTCTCTCTCTCTCTCTCTCTCTCTCTCTCTCTCTCTCTCTCTCTCTCTCTCTCTCTCCTATCAGATTGTGTTTCGGAAATCATCATTGTAAATTCAACGTTCAAGACCCCCAGCCGTCTTGGGGAAAATAGATACGAAGTAGTTTCGGCAAGAGGCATAGATCCTCATGAGCCCCCGCGAATGAGGGGGCCCATGATGCTGCATACCTCTTGCAGATGGGTAGTGTTCATTTTTCTCCGCAGTGAACATGTTAAACGTGTGCAAATCCTAAAACGCGTCTTTTTTTTTTTCTAATTGACAGAAATTTCCCCAACCGCATGCGCGCCATTCGGAAGCAAGGACAACTGAGGACTATCATTGACGATGGTAAGGGTGTATGCTACTTTAAGTGTTGGCTGGTTAACTCATTCTACCCCAACTCCGAAATCCCCACATTTTGCCGTTGTCCTCTGAAGACTGCGTTGAAGTGCAGGACACAGATCGACCATGATAGTTCAAGGGTGATGCCAGAATAGCTTGGCGCCCATAGGCGCCAAGCTATTCTGGCATCACCCTTGAACTATCATGGTCGATCCATATATTGTTGTGGTGTGTCTGGGGTAGAATGAGTTAAGTATTCTTTACAATTCTTTCAGATTCAAAAACGTCCAGCGTGTAAAGTGCAAAATAAAATCCAACAAGGAAAGAACGCCCTGATAATGGACAAGTACAACTGTGTTGTACTTGTCCTTTTTGTTCAGAGCATGGTGTGTTTTTTTTGTGTGTTGTTTTGTCTTGCTTTTGTTGTTGTTGTATATTAGTTATTTTTTCCTTAGAGCTTGATTTACATAGGTGTGTGCTAGTCTGTGAATTTGGACCATTCAGCCTATACGTTGATGATGTTAAAATAGTCAAAAATACTGTAATGCACTTGCCACCCGTGACAACTACATGTATTATTGTTACCGAACAGATCCGAGACATCAGGTAACAACATGTTTTCTTTTGTCCCAATGTGTAGGTGAAGGTGCTATCCCGACAGACTTCCCACTTCCGGCCAATGCGAACGGCAAAGAGCGCCTGCGCGTGATGACGTGTTCCGACAAGATCCTGCGCTGGAACGCCCTCGGTGTGCAGGGGGGACTACTGTCAAACTTCATGGACCCTGTCTACCTCAGCTCTGTCGTTATAGGTTAGTGACCTGACTTTCCGGGTATATTTCAGTGACCTGGCGTCATAGGCATGTATATCGGTGACGTGACTTTGAAAGTTTATTTGGCAGTAGTTTGGTTCCGCATAATCGTTCAGCGGCCTGTCTTGTCAAGTGTAGTATTGTGATCGGACTTCACAAGCACCCAATGCGCAAAAGGTCATCGGGCCGACGTCGGCCGACGGCCTTTTGCGCAATGTGTGTACTTCAGTGTTAGATCCGACTTTTCAGGTGTTTGTTTGTGGTCTGACTTTTCGCAAGTATACTTTAGTGACATGATGCTTCAGGCAGGCTATATATTGGTGACTTGACCTTTCAGGTATATTGTTTCAAGTACATGTACATAAGTTATGTATACAGCTGTTGGAATCTTTGCATCATTATATATGTGCTAGTCTGTGATTTTGTACATTACGGCTCAAATGACACTCCAGCATTTCTGACACGATGACTGATTCTCTATAGGCAGCCACAAAATTTGTTCAGACTCTTCAAATTCGGTACTCTGTCTTGAAAATCACCTTCTTGGTGACGTTAAGCCCAAAACGGTTAACGTATTTTACAGGCAGCCATACTGGAGACCAGAGAGGACACGTGCCGCGCGCCGTCAGCGGCAGATTGAAGTGTGGACGTCTGCACGAGGTGCTGCAGAAACCCTACAGAATCTGCTCGCCCAATATCGTCTATCCTCCCAGGTGAATGCCGCAACCATTTCATTGTCAGGACACAGCGAACAAAACCAAGCTGCAAGAGGCATAGATCTTCATGAGCCCCCGCGACTGCGGGGGCTCATGAAGATCTATGCCTCTTGCTGGAGTCATTTTCATCATGTTCCTCAGAAGGATTGGTTTTCATCGCGATTAGTCTGCGAAGATTTCATGGGCCGCTTACAGTGAACGTCTCTAACTGTCCCTACCATTGTTTACTGGTTCACCGTTGTACCATTCTCAACAATATATCATCCTCCCCCCTCCCCCCCCCCCCCCCCAGTCTTGACACAAACGCCTTCCCCCCCCCCCCCCCCCCCACCAAACTCCTCCCCCCGCCCCTTTCGCCTCCCCTGTTGTTTCATTTTTGGGCCAGCCACTGGAAGAAGGTCTAACGTCCTGGAGGCCTTTTGTGTCAGGTTGAAGGTCCCAAACAAAAAGTTGGAACACCCCACCGCACCCCCCTCCCCCCCCCCCCCCACACACACCCTAGAGGCAACCGATTCGCCTCAGATATGTATACTGCTTTGCAGACACAGGAAATAAACTCCATGCTACTGTTATATTTGTTTGCTTGCAGCTCTGACATCTACGCCATCACCAAATCCAAACAGTACTGTATCACGTGGTCTCAGGGTGACCCGGATGCGGAAGTCATCGACGCTGTCACGGGATCGATTGCCATGGAGTGAGTTCTTTCGTACTTGCATTAATTTAACCCTCTTGTGTATGCAGTCACTGGTACTGTTGACAGTACCAGTGGATGCAAGCACAAACGGTTAATGTTTTCTCCCAAACCAGATAGGTGAGGCTAGCGCTGGCAGAATTGTACACAAACCAAGAGGAATCACTCAGCGCCGGACAGACAACAGTTTTGAAGATGCAACTGATCGTCTTATTCTATACCTGCGTATTTCTTTGTGGGCTGGCGATTGGGTGCCTGATAGGCGGGGGCAGGGGATCCAACTGTTGTCTGTCCGGCGCTGAGTGGTTAATGTTTTGTATATTTCGAGTAAACAAAACAAACTATGACATCTTAGTGATCGATTTGAAATTGAACTACCTTAACCCTTTGACTGTCGTTAGCGGTTTTTGTCGCGATGATTCCTACAGGAATCATCGCTACAAAAACCGCTACCGACAGCCAAAGGGTTTGAATGTTTAGTATTAATTTGATGTTTACAGCCAAACTGAAAATACAGTAATATCAATTAATCCTAAATTGTAGAATTGTACTCCAGTGAAAAACAAACAACATGTATAAAAGGCCGTTTCACGGAAATAAGCACGATTTTTTTTTCTGGTTGGATGTTACAGCCTTTGTAAGACTAACAAACCCAGTAAGCAAAATATCTTGCTACATCTTTCAATACCGACGTCGTAACCTGTGACTGTTTGTGCCATTGTGTGATTTTGGATCTTACGGCTTACAGCCGTAAGGCCCAAAATCACACACCAGCACGCATGTTTAGGGCCATTTGTTGTGACAATTTCAGACCCACTGACGACAGTCCTGCATCCCGAGTGTCCAAGCGCGTGTTGTTCGGAGCTTTTCACGAGGCCTGTGAAAACCTGTCGGCCCGACACCTCATGACTTTGACCTACTCGGAGGCCAAGAGGGCCGCGCAGGCGTACCAGCGCACCAAGGTGTCCGTGGAGGACCACTTGCAGTCGTGCGGGTTTGGCCAGTGGCTGTCTCTGCAGGAGACCTACGGCACGGATGATTTCCATGACGACGAGAAGCGGTAGAGAGTACAGCTAATGAGAGGGTGCGTTACTTATGTGGTGATGAAAGAAGAGCCAATGGGAGAGAGCGTCACTTGGGTGATGCCGAAAGAGCGAATGGAAGGGGGCGTTATTTGTTGGATGATGCGAGAGCCAACTTGTGTTGTATATTTTACGACAGCCAAGAGGCAAACATGTTTCTAGCTTTTAGGCTTTTTAAGACAGGCAACGAAAGAAGACACTACCTCTGGTACATGTATGTTTTTGAAAACAACCAATGGAAAGAGGTGTTCTTTTTTGTCAAAGGCTAGACTGAAGATAACTGTAACCCACTCTGGAGTGAGTTTACAAAAACTACGCGACACATACGAACAAACTATCAGTATCATTGCATTGTGTGTAAACCATATTGTAAAAGTGCTTTAAAATGAATCATTTCCTTTCAACTTAAACATTCCCGACGTACCCCCATCTGCGTGTGCTGGTCTGTGACTTTTGGATCTTACGGCCGCCACGGCCGTAAGATCCAAAATCACAGACCCGCACACATTTCATGCAGACTATGTAACGAAAGCTTTACAATTTTCTGTTGATTTGCTATGACGACTACGGGAAATTGGTAGTGTTTTGCCGCTTACATTGGTGATTGAATATTCACGTCACGTCATATAATCAGGTCTGCGCTATTTTGTCATGGAAGATATCCGATATTAGTCAGTGGGTAAGGTATTATTATTATTATTATTATTAATATGAATTCAACTAACACTATAAGCATGTTCGTGTTGGGCGGACCGGAACGCAGACTAGCCGTTTTGCACACACGTTACGTGACACAATTTGCGATGAGTTTTATGTGGCTAGGTTCCCCAACAATATCAAATAGTACGTTATTTTTCCAATTCGTTCAACGTTGGTTAGTCTGTTTTCCATTTTAAAGTCTGTTATTGGCTTAACTTCTTCACTGCCAAGAAAAAAGTGAACACGGTCCAACTGAAAGATGCATAGATCCTCGTGAGCCCCCGCGACAGCGGTCACTCATGAGTATCTAAGCCTCTTGCTGAGACCAATTTGTATCCATGTTTCTTGAACTGTGTTGGCTTCTGTCGTTGGATGCATGTACGTACATCGTACGTACAGTGGCATTGAAGGGGTTAATGCACGTTCAAACTTGAACGCGATCAGGATTAACTCTTAAACTCCCAGAACTCAATGACTTCCATTCTATAGAATAGAAGTCATTTAGTTCTGGGAATTTAAGTTGGTTGTACATTGCTTAACGTCCCGACAGCAGCAAGACTTTCTCATGACGTGCCTGCACTGCTTGTGAAAAAAAATTAAAATAAACAGAATATTGAATGTATGTCGCCAGCCGGTCTACAACGCTAAATAAACCTATGACCATTTAGCAACACACATCCAACATCAAGAGCTACAGGCAGCGCAGACAGTAGGAAAAAGGAAAATACAGGTGAATGGACCAAGGGTAGACAGAAACACTTGCCCCAGAATAGAGGGGAAACTTGTGCCCACCCTGTGGGGCTGACCAGGGTGACCCTGGGAACGAAAAAGTATTTAACTCCACCCAAGTCCCCCAGGGCAGACCCGGGTGGGGTGGGAAAGGATTTAAGAGTTAAAGATATATCAAAGATGTGACCCTGGTTAACGAAACACGGCGTCTGTCTAATAATACTCTGGAGTCTAAAGGTGTTGCGCATCGGGAAAACACAGTGTACATACATAACCCTGTAGCTTACTTTGTCGCAGCAGCACCTTTAGACTCATGTTAGACAGACGGGTCGTATGCCAGAGTTTCTAGGTCCCAAATTCAGTTGCTTTATTTTCTGTCTCGTCTTGAACGCCGTAATGACCCCTTAAGTTTTCTTTTGGAACTCATTGGCGGAACCTTAACGATTAAAAGAAAACTCACCTTGGGGTGCGGCTACGGGAGTGTGTAATTTTTATTTAAATTCTGACGTAACGGTCCCGTCACAAACGTGACGTCAAATCAAAACTTACTCAGCCTCGAATACCTCCAAAATATGTTGTTGTTTTTGTCGACAGTTTTCATTACGCATTATTCAACAGCCCGCTTGGACAGCAGTTTTGTACCATAAGAGAAGGCAAACTACTTATTTAGCGCAAGCCTGTAATGATAAGCCATCATGTATGTACAATAGTAGTAGACTTGTGTCAGTAATATCACAGTATGCAGACACTTATGTTTTACACACTTGTTTTTCATCGTTATGTTATGCAAACTGGGTGGCCCGATGGACAAGACCGCCGTTCGCGGGCCAGTTGATGCGGCTGTGGGCCCGAGAGCCCGTTTGCTTTATGACTTTGTCGTAGTCAGTGTGTTCAATATGGGTATTTTTAGTAGCCTACTTGTATCTTCATTATAGGTCAATAACTCAATCACCCCGACGCACGTATTTCCCAAATTCTGGAGGCGTCGTCTAACGACTATGCACCTGTTGCAGGAGATGGATCGACCATGATAATTCAAGGGTAGTGCCAGTTTAGCTTGGCGCCGACAGGCGCCAAGCTAATCTGGCACTACCCTTGAATTATCATGGTCGATCCATCTCCTGCTGTAGTGCGTCAGGGCTGAATGGGTTAATTGTGATAATCGTTTTGTCGGGTTTTGTCGTTTGGTTAGTTTTGTTTGTGATAATCGTTTTGTAAGGTTGGTTTTTTTTTCGTTTTGTTAGTGATTATCCTTTTCGTTATTAACACATTCGAGACGTGATGTGATATACTGCTACGCAGTCTGTGGGGAAGAGATCATTATTAGGTTATATAATTTTATTTATTGACCAATGCTTCCTTTTAACCAGCAATAAATTAATGCCTTGATCGCTACTGACTGAATATATTGAAAAGAAGCGCAGTTGCGCGTCTTTTCCGCCGAAGGGTATAGTCAGTAAAAGTCAAGATGTTTAAGCGTCTTTTACATCGATCAGATTGGCAGCTTGAAAACAGTCATGGCATATCGATATCGTATTCAGCCTAGTAATGTCTGGATTATGTAATTATGGTTATTGTGATCAGTCTGTGAAATCCAATGAGAGTATATTTTTGTAATCTTTACATGTCCGCATATCAAGTATATGTGCAAGTTATAGAGGCCTGACCAGTGGTGCTTTGGCAAATTCGCTGCGCCACCGCGTGCGCGCCAACCAGTTCAAGTCAGAATACAAGGGAGAAAACGAACCACACGCGCGAAATTCTAGCTGTGGCCGGAAGTATCCCGCACCTCTTTCTCAACATCTAGAGTTCAACGTTAAACCCTTTCAGTAGTAGAGTGTGATATCCATTGTTCTCTGCCGTGTTTACTCTAAAGTCGAAGCGAATTACTCGAAAAGATATTGACAAATGAGCAGTGTTTAAACCAGACTCCATTAAAGTAAACCTTTTCGGGCTGGGGGAAATAGGTACCTAAAGCGATTGCTGCGTGCACGTCACAAGTGAGTGTCGACAGTAAGATGCACTCTTGTTTTAATTTCATTGGATATGTTAATATACATAAACCAATGAAAAATGAGCATGAGGCGTATTTCCGGTTGCTTGGAGGATTGGAAACTGCTCTGGAATCACAGTGCATCGCCGCCGCTTCGCGTGCCTTCGTTTCCTCCCTTGTATATTTCTGACTTGAGCTAGTTTACGCGGTGGCGCGCACGCGATGGCGCAGCTGATTTGTTTTAGTCAAAGCACCACTCGTCACTGGCCCCTATGATGTTAGTTTAGTCAAATGGACACGGGAGTACATTAAATATTTTTATCAAACGACACATTCTGTAAAATTTTGAATTCACATGTCATGTTTCAGTCTCGCTTTATTTTTGTAAATCCCCGCTTGTGTGTATTCCTTTATTTGTTTCATTTTGCCAAAACGTTTGTGCAACATTCCTAAAGTCATGTATATATATATGCACCAACGCATCATCGATTTACGCTATATATTTGTTGTAGCCCTGGTACAATACAAGAAGATATGGAATGGTTCAAGGATGGTTCCAAAATAGCCGCTTGGCGCCTCTAGGCGCCAAGCTATTCTGGCACCACCCTTGAACTATCAGTCAACCAGCTACACACTACAACAGGATAGGAATCGACTATGATAGTTCAAGGGTGGTTCCAGAATAGCTTGGCGTCCTCTAGGCGCCCATCTGGCGCCACCCTTGAACTATATCATAGTCGAGTCGATCAGCTTCTGAACTGTAATGTGATCTTAACTCATTCGCAGCCAGTCGCATCCGGATGCGTGGCTTATGCCGCGCATCCGGATGCGGCTGGCCGCGAATGAGTTAAGAAGGCGATTCCAAGTTTGGAAAATGTCGATCCAAGGGCTCAGTCTGTGTAAAATACAGCAAGATGTTTGTGTTCAACACGGCTTTGCTTGCTGACCTGCAATGCTACACTCTTGGTGTGAACTCACTTACGAAACAAAGCCGTGCCTCTCTTTGATCTCTTTTCCTGCCTGACCTTTTGCACAGCAAAGTCTGAACAATAATTCTAATAACAAACTTTTTTTTTCTTCATTTGTGTGCTTTCAGTTTTTTCTTGCAAGATTAGAACTACAATTTTACAAAGATTACAATTTTTATTTTTACTTAATTTGTATAATCATTCAGACTTTAAAACCCGTAATGAGTGCAAGAGGCTGCAAATAGTGTTTTCAGAGTTTCTTGCATGAAGTGTACAAGTTTTTACCTCTTTTTCGGGTAAGGAGTTGAGGAGTGGACTGGCACGTGGCCGAGAGTTAGTGTTAGGGTCGATTTTCCCTCCCTCAAGCCCTGCCCTGCCCCACCCCAAATCCTTTCTTCCCAGACGTTACTTTACACTGCACCGTTGGGTTTCGAAGTGCGATTACGCCACCAATGTAGTATTGTTCTAATGTCGAATATATTTCTTATTTTCCTTGTACTCTCAGGTTATTGTCTGTGCACTATGTTGAAACCTGCCAAGGCGGCCAACTGTCTATAACGTTGTCATCAGTTTCCGACTCCCTGGTTCAATTGTATGTGTATTTTTACTTGGACTCACAAACCTGTGGAGAAAATCATCTTTCTGATGTGAGCATTGATTGATACGAACACGTCTACGCAGGACAGACGACTTCCATTAGGCAGAAGTCTTCGGGTCTATGTAGGCCTGAGTTGGCAAGCGCAGCGCGCGGGCCAATTCAGGCCTTCATAGGCCCGAGGACTATTATGTTCGCGGTGGTATCAGCCAGATGCAAATCACTCAGTCCTAATGTCTTGTTTTGTAGTAGACATGTATTGTCGGATTCCTAACGCCAGCATGACTTGTTCAAAAGTACAAGACTGATTGAATCATGCTTAAAGAATAGAATTAGTCTCTATTCTAAATAACAAGCTCTGTCATTAACACTCAGCTCATTCATTAATGACCATTCAGCGATGATGACTACTACGCATGACATGATGCTCCTTTGGCCATATTGTATCCTCAACCTGGGGCATAGTGTTCTAAGTATTCTTGCCAACCATCGTTATTCTTTACAATAATCACATGTTTCATTAGCAGAAAGGTATACCATTAACACCCGTGTGCATGCATCTTTCGGTGCTGTGAACAGTACCGCCGTGGCTGCATGCTCAATGGGGTTAATTTAACGGTACAACTAGTATAATGCAACACTGTTCTTCCTTGTAAATGCTAAAGATGTCACTGCTATTGTGCCCATTTTGTAATATAACCAATCATTTTATTGATCATAATTATTGATTGATATTTTGCTTCAGATCAGACCTTATTAATTCAGGGCATTTGATTATTGTGAATTGTTCCGCATTATTTTGTTCATTTATTTTATGACTGATTACCTTGCACGATGTATGATTTTTTTTTAATCTTCCTTTGATTACAATGTATGCTTTTACAAAATTATTGTATAGCTTTTTCTATGCACTCGTAAAGATTTCCTATATGATTTATCGTGTCTAACCTTGTTTAGGTTCCATTTAAAGAATCAAACAAATGTGGATTACATGCAGATTTTAGATTTTATTTATTCACGTTGTTGACAAACATCAATTTCGTTTCGTCATTAACACTATTGTATGTACATTTTCTATTGAAAATGAAATAGTTAATAATGTAAATGATTTCTGCACTACTTTTTACAACATTCCAACCGTTATTGTGTTCTGTACGCAGCCGATTGACGCACTTTTTGTTGTAAATAATATGATCCCTGTATGAATCCATGATCCTAGTCCTTACTATGCTGGGTGTCGGGGCAGCTTAGACTCTAACACTTAACCTGGTGGTAGAAGGCTTTATAGGTCGAAACTTCTTGACAAAAGTCAGGTTGGCTTAGTTGTCACCACTCAAACATTTTTAAGCTAGTAAGAATGGCGATGACGGGAGACCCACAGCATGCGAAGGACCAGTACTCACAAGGCCTTCGGGTCGACATCCGCCGACTTGGGCCCGCGTGCGCGGGCCCACGTCGGCGGATGTCGACCCGATGGTCTTTTGCGCATTGACGAGTGTCTTCTTGCAACCCCCTAGTCCACCATCAGAGTCCGAAATAGCTCAGGCGGTTAAACGTCGGAGCAGGAGAGCGAAGGGAATCGCCGGGTCGTGGGTTCGAATCCCGTCCCGGCCCCGGTAGCTGGACTCACAATCCAGGGGGAAAAACGGATTTGTTCAATAGCATGTCCGTTGAAAGGTCCTGGTAAATCAAAGTGACACAGTTGGAGTGCGCCTGACTTGATCAGTGTTCAGGTCGTACTCCATAGGCAATAGATTTCCCTAATGTAACCCGTCCGTCAGGGCCGTCCATGATCACCTCGGTGCTGTGGATGTTAAACCCGAACTAACCAACCCCCTAGTCCATACAGCCGCTAGTGCTGTTTATAGTACTCAATCCCCCATAACCCGTCCGTCAGGGCCGTCCATGATCACCTCGGTGCTGTGGACGTTAAACCCGAACTAACCAACCCCCTAGTCCATACAGCCGCTAGTGCTGTTTATAGTAGTCAGTGCTGGCTCCTGGCACATTGGGTTAAGGATTTAAGATTAAAAGTGTTTAGAGCTCTCTAACGCAATCAAGACACCGGAAAGCAAAACATTCTCGATCAGATGCTCCGGTCGGCCGCGCGCAGCCATGCACGGGCAAACTCAGACCCGACGTCGCTCCGAGTACTTCTTGCTTGCTGGGACTTTAACGCGAGTTTCTTTTGTGCATTTCAGTTTTGAATATTTCCTTCGTTACGAGTAAAAGCCGGTCCAGACTTGAATTGTTTTAGGACACATGACTTAGCTAAATGTCGCACTGAGTGTCTTCGTGTCTTGGCGTTGTTGAATTATTTTGGTAGAGAAACGGAGGATGTTCTTAGCACCCCCATACACACCCATAAACCCACCTCCTCTTCTTCTTAGTCGTAATGGGACGCAACACTACAGTGCCTTATTTATTTAACCCCTGCACTGTCGGGACTCCGCGAACAACGCCGAAATGCAAGAGGCGGGGGTCTTCATGAACTCATCTGAGCCTACTTATACAGCCTCATTGGCCCCAGCAGGCGCGAGAGCTTTATGAGGATATGTGTTGGCATCATGTAGACAGGCCTGTGTAAATGTAACTGCGATGTTTTCAATGGCACATGTTCGAGCCGCTGGCAGAGAGAGGCCCGGTTAATAATAGCATTACAGTAGAACCTGGTTTGAGCAAGCACATACCTGTTTTGCGAGAATGAAGTGGTCTACAAAGACAGGTGCTCTCTCAAGAGAAGTCTTCATGGGGCTAAGAGTGTCACCTGTCATTAAAGACCATCATTCAGGTGGCTACAGCCACCTGAATGATGGTCTTTAATGACAGGTGATCTCTCAGAAGGGTAGTCGCTCAGGACAGGTTCTGCTGTACAAGTAATGTATTTTTGTAGACGAATGTGTACGCATGCGTCTGCTTAGACATTGAACATTTTGTTAGAGTGTCACCCTCAGCTTTCCTTCCCCATGGGTGACAGTGCAAAAATTTGAAATGACTGAAAACGGCCCGCGGTCTAACTACGTCCCATAACCCGTGTCCGGCAAGAGGCATACATTCTCATGAGCCCCTGCGGGTGCACCAGTACAGTACTGCGGATGCAGGGGCTCATGAGAATGTATGCCTCTTGCAGATGGAACAGGTTGGCCAGAGGACTATTTTGTCTGCAGAAAAAAAAAAAAAAAAAAAAAAAAAAAAAAAAAAACACACTGAAATTCAGCTCTGGGATTTAGAAAAGTCTGACAGCCTCCACAGTTGAAGACTGTCACCCTTGCGTTTTCACTATTTCCGATTGATAGTAAGGGAGACAACTGTATCGGCATTACCTCGGAAGATAGCCCGAATAGTCTTCCGTTTCCTTTGAATTAATGTAGTACAAGACAACATAATTATGTACCGATGAGAAAATACGTATAGCACGCTATCTTTTTTTTTTTTTTAATCCGTCCACCAAATAAGACTCAACGAAGCGTGAACAGTATTTTTGTACATGGCTTGAAAAAAAACAACGTAAACGGTAGAGTCCGCCCATCCATTTCAGTAAATAGGTGCGAATTACCTCTCTCAGAACTCTTTCACTTCCAGAGCCAAAAACGGGAGATGGAACGAATGTAATCGCTCTCAAAGGTAGTGCCTGATTAGCTTGGCGCCTAGAGCCGCCACGCTAGTCAGCGCTACCACGCGTTGAGCTGTCATGCCAGGTCCATTTCCAGCAACCCGTGCGTAGCGCTTCCCGCGAACGTTGCCGCTCAGCAAACTTTAACTTTATACTGGCGGTGTACATTCAGTTGTAACGCAAAGAGAAACTGCATCGCGGGTGTACATTTGTTTTCACATGCAAAATACATTTTATCAACTGAGATTAACACTTAACCCTTTGGCTGTCGGTAGCGATTTTTGTCGCGATGATTCCGGCAGGAATCATCGCGACAAAAAGCGCTACCGACAGTCAAAGGGTTAATCATAATCATTTCAGACGATGGACCAAAGGCAGGCAGCGCGTGCGGTGATCAGGGGTGCGAACGAGTGATCACTACAGTGAGAATGCGTGCGATCTGCTGACACCAGGCTGATCGCTTGGCACTGCTAATGTAGTTTCAGTCTGGCTATACAAACGGAATCGATCTCTGCCAAGAGGAGGCATAGAATTAAATTCCCTTCAGCCTTCTCCTTGCTGCAGGGGCTCATGAGAATCTATGTCTTTTGCAGATGGATGCGTATGGATACGCGACCTACGTATTGCTCCGTTTCAGTTGCGGCCTGATTTCTGAGTCTGGAATTAGTGTTACAGTATCCGTTTTGAGCAAACAAAACTGATATTTTTCAAAGAAAACGCGGCCTTTAAAGACACTGTGTTCTCTCAAGAGAATCGGCTTGAAGGCCAGGTTGTGACACCTATCATCTCTTGAACTCCCAGAACTAAATGACTTCCATTCTATAGAATGGAAGTCATTTAGTTCTGTGAGTTTACTGAGAGTTAAAGACCATTTAAATGGCTATAGGATGGAAGTCTTTTAGTTCTGTGAGTTTACCGAGAGTTAAAGACCATTTAAGTGGCTATAGGATGGAAGTCAATTAGTTCTGTGAGTTTAGGAGTTACTGAAAGACCATTTAAGTGGCTATAGGATGGAAGTCATTTAGTTCTGTGAGTTTACCGAGAGTTAAAGACCATTTAAGTGGCTTTAGAATGGAAGTCATTTAGTTCTGGTAGTTTAAGAGTTAAAGACTATTTAAAAATGGCTATAGAATGGAAGTCATTTAGTTCTGTGAGTTTAAGAGTTAAGGACCATTTAAGTGGCTACAGCTAAAGGATGGTCTTTAATGACAGGTGATCTGTCATAAGGGTGGTCGCTCAAACCAGGTTCTTCTGTGAGCGGTTTGACTTGTTTGCGGTTCATTGATCTCCTTAAAGATCAAAGCGATTGTCATTCAGTCAGATGGATGGTTACATGTGTAGCATGTCTGTAGATACCAATATCAGAGTCCATGTACGTAGAGAAATATTTTTATAGCATTATAAAGTATAGTAGTTTAGAACGATACGTTGTACTATACACTAAACCATTTATCTGCTACGTACACTCACTAAAATTGTTTCAATAACGAATGTTATTTTGAATCTGTGTAAGATTCACGTACACTCACTAAAATTGTTTCAATAACGAATGTTATTTTGAATCTGTGTAAGATTCACGTACACTCACTAAAATTGTTTCAATAGCGAATGTTATTTTGAATCTGTGTAAGATTCACGCTGATACCAAATGATTGTGATAAAAACGCTATTTTGTTATAAGCACGAAACACTTTTCCACTGATTATGTTAATTAGTAATGATTATTAATGAATATTCATTCAGTTTTGTGTTTTTCAAAAAGGATTACGGTTGTATTTGAAAAAAACACACGCAAAAGTCTGTGTGGTGGTGGGGGGGGGGGGGGAGGGGGGAGGAGGGGGGGGGGGTTCTGCGCATTTTTAAGATACATGTATTGATTTTTTTTTCAAAGTTTTAAACTACAGTGTCAAAAAATGAAAACTTAGCTAAGTTTACTTAATTAAATTAAATGACTTATAACTTCATTTTTTTTTTTTTTTTTTTTTTTAATTAACTCATTCGAGACGAACGGCATTTAGATATGTGGCTTAAGCGGGCCGCGGATTTGCATGCCGTTCGTCTCGAACCGAGTTAGATGACTATTGGTCAGTGCTCACAATCGAAAACATCAGAAGTTGGAGGCTACACGTTTTGGATGTAGAATGGATATCAGTGAAACAGTTTAGCGCGAAGTCAGTTATAGTATTTTGTTTCCGTATTTCAATCTATTATTAACCTTTTAACATGCGTGGACATTGAAAACTACGAGATATATAGACCCGCACGAGCCCCGGCACTAGCGGGGGCTCCCACGGATCTATATCTCTTGCTGGTCTCATTTATGTCCCAATACATCACTGAAGCGAATTCGGTGCGGCTCATGCGCCGGTCAATGTAGGCCGGAATAACCCTTTTAGCCCCAAGGTCCCATTTCTCTAATTTTGGAGGTGTTGCCTAGCGACTGTGTACCAGTGGCAGGAGATGGATTGACCATGATAATTCAAGGGTAGTGCCAGATGAGCTTGGCGCCTTGAGGCGCCAAGCTGATCTGGCACTACCCTTGAATTATCATGGTCAGGTCATCTCCTGCTGTAGGGATCCGGGGCTAAATGGGTTAAGCCCATCGACTGCTAGTGCTGCTGACGATCCCGTTCGGCGGAAAAGACGCGTAGTTACGTAGTTATATAATGACGTAGTTACGTAGTTAGATAATGACGTCGTTACGTACTGGATGATGACGTAGTTGCGCGTCTTTTCTGCCGAGCGGTATCGTCAGCAGCAGTAAAGGGGTTAAGCAATTTCTGACTATTGAGAGTGAGGGGATTAAACAATTATCATATTTAATTATATTACTTTTAGCTGCACACAAGTTGCGCTTTACGTGAAACGCAGCAAAGGTGAGCCAAGACAAGTCGAGTTGTACGCTAAGAAAAAACATGTTCAGCTGCATTTTTGAACTTCAGGAAACCAATGTACAAACGTGTTCTTTGTGTACTATTCTTCCTTATGCACATCGCTCGCAATTCCTGACTTATACCTGTGCAATATTCAATACACTTTTACAGTCCTTTATTGTGGATTTGTTGAATTACATTGTGCGTTCGTGCGAGTGCCGTGTGTGTGTGTGTGTGTGTGTGTGTGTGTGTGTGTGTGTGTGCGTGCGTGCGTGCGTGCGTGCGTGCGTGCGTGCGCGCGTGTGTGTGTGTGTGTGTGTGTGTGTGTGTGTGTGTGTGTGTGTGTGTGTGTGTCTGTGTGTGTGTGTGTGTGTGTGTGTGTGTGTGTGTGTGTGTGTGTGTGTGTGTGTGTGTGTGGACACGAAAATCTCCGATATTTCTGTACACACAAGCTTGATACTTGGCGAAATACTTATTCAAGGGGTGGTTAAGACAGCCTCCGAACATATTGTAATTTAGTGGATTTAGAGGATATAAAAGACCGAATTATGGGAAGTCGGTTGACCCAGATCAGAGTCCGTAATTTTTGCCGTTTTTACTTGACATCTTGGATATAACAAGTTTGGAGGAAAAAACATTGGATGAGTTTGTTAGCTAGCTTTGTACCCTTTCAACTTCTTCAGGAAAAATTAATACTTTTTAAAAAAAAAAAAAATTAAAACGGTAAAACAAAACTTGACCAGTTCTGGAGAAGGTCAGACCAGTGGCGGTCAGTGACGTAAAAGAAGCAACTCCGTCACCACGCAGACATTGACGCAATACTCTAAACATGACGTAATTCTCTCTCGCGCGCGCTCCCCCCCAGCCCCTCCACCCCCCCCCCCCCCCCTCCACCCGGCCCCGCTAGTCTCTCACACACACGCATGCGCGCATCTCCAAGTGGCACTGATATATCCTCTGCGTCTTGGAGATGTTTGCCGGGAGCCCGCGCGGGCACGCAATAACACGCACACACATCGTCGCGCTTTCAGAAGAGCATCATAGTCAGTGAAGGTGTACTTAGTACTGATTTCATGTAACGGCTACCTGATAAGTTTCCGCACACAACACAGTTATGACTGAAATTGTACCGTAAAATTGATAGTCAAGTTTTGTCACCATTGTTCTCAAGCCTTGAAGCAGACTCGAAGTGAAACTCATATGAAGTAAAACTGATTGATTACGTAAAAACAAAAACAACTGAGATGGGATGAACCATAACCCACGAAGTTAGTCTATATGAGAGCTGTCCTCGCTGTCAATGGTCTCTACCGTTAGTCTCTGACCTGATTCCGATGTTGAATTATCTCCTATTGAAAAAGTCGCGCAGATCTGACAATGCGTCAGAAAGTTCTATAAGGGCGCAGGACATCCGCGTCATTGATTTGTCAGACGTCATTTCTCATCTTGCTATAATATTTGTGTGAAAGCAGGTTGACTTTACCTAGCTACATGATATACTAAGTACACGGGTCACCTGCATGTTCTTCTGAAAGCGCGTCGATGTGTGATTGCATGTTAGTGCGTGCGTGCGCGTCAAACATCTCCAAGGGGAATAGATCCTCATGAGCCTGGAGGGCGCATGAGGATCTATTCATCCTGGAGATGCGCGCATGTTTGTGCGAGAGAGAGAGAGAGAGAGAGAGAGAGAGAGAGAGAGAGAGAGAGAGAGAGAGAGAGAGAGAGAGAGAGAGAGAGAGAGAGAATGAAATTAAATGAAATTAAATGAAACAAAATGAAACTTTATTTCTCAACGGATGAAGTAATTAGCACGTGTGCCATTTATCATACTTGCCGTTGCTACTCTACAAACACAGGATAATAATTGTAATACTAATAGTACCAAATTACACAAAGAAAAATTCGGAGACATTAAACATGAAAAGACATTAAACAAAACTCATTCATTCATTCGGTCATACAAATACAAACGAAAACATAAAGTACATGAAATGCGCGCACACACATACATGCTCGCGCGCACACACAGACACGCGCTAATGATAACTTGACCTATATACGAAGCAAATCATTTGGATCATAGTGAAAATTCACTTCAGGCAGCAAAAATTATTTGGATTATAATAGAAACTTGAATTATGTAATTAGGCGATTATTATTAGTATGGACAAACCATACGGCAGCATGCACTGATTATACGATAAGCACATGTTTGATACGGATACTTGTGGTAGATTATGTATCAGCAGACAAGTACTTGAGGAGGCATTCCTTGAAAGAGGAGAGGGAGCTAGCGTGTGTTATTAGGCAGTTTGTTCCAGAAAGATACGCCTGAGAAAGATACACTGGTTTTAAATAGATCTATCCTGGGGCGAGGTGTAATAAAGTTTCGTCTTGAAGTAGAATAACCTGAACTTGCCTTGGTAAAGAGCTTACAAAGATATTCTGGGTGAATCTCATTCCAGATTTTATACATAAACACACCCTTGTTTAAGAGGTGATGCTTGCTAAGAGGTAGCATTTTCAGTTTTTTAAGTCTTTCGTCAGTTGTCAGGGCTGAATCAGGCAGGATATGTTTCGCTGCTCTCCGATGCAGGGAGTTAAGCCTCTTCAAGTGTATGTCACCGCTGCCATCCCATATCGTGGACGCATAATCGATGTGGGATTTGACATGTGCACTGTAAAATAACTTGCGGGCATCAACATTGATAAAGTACTTCAACTTTGAAAGCATAAAAACATTTCTGGCAACAGTTTTACATACAGCATTTATGTGTGATTGCCACTTCATCTGGTCATCAACAATTACACCAAGTAATCGGTGTTCCGTGACCTGATTAACGATGTCATTATGGATAGTCAGGCTGAGTGTAAGTGGCTTGAGCTGGTGCTTCTGACGGGTTGCTATCGTCATGTATTCCGTTTTGGAAGGATTTAAAATCATTTCATTGTTTGAACACCAAGTGGAAATTTCGCTCAAACCCTGCTGTAAACGGCCATTTAAAGAATCAATACTCTTGTCCGGGGTGTGAATTGTGGCGTCATCAGCGAATAAATCACATGAAATTTTGTCGCTAGTCAAATGTAGCGGCAGGTCATTTATAAAGAGGCAAAACAGAAGAGGCCCTAGGACTGAACCCTGAGGAAATCCCCGTGTTACTAATCCGCTTGAGGAGTATGATCCATTGAACATGACGCGCTGCTGTCTGTCGCTAAGATATGAGGCGAAAAGTGAAGTTGTGCCATAGTGGTAAAGAGATTTCTGGCTGTAGTTTTTTTAGGAAGAAATGCATTTATTGCCAAACGAACTACCGAAATACACATTTAGCTTGGAAAGTAAAAGTTTATGGTCCACAAGATCAAAGGCTTTTTGTAAGTCAATAAATACGCCCTGATTTATTGAGCGTAGCCACACATCAGTTAGACGTGCTAGGGCCGTGTGACAGCTGTGCTTTGGTCTGAATCCCGACTGAAAGGGATGGATTAATGTATGATTTTCTAAATATTCCAAGAGATGTTTATGGATATGCCGTTCCAGTGGTTTACTAAGGATGGACAATAGTGAGATGGGGCGATAGTTATTAACATCAGTCATATCTCTTGTTTTCGGGAGGGGTATAACCTTGGCCTTTTTAAGTTCCTTTGGGAAAATATTCGTTTGAATGCACAAGTTATAAATATAGGTTATTGTTTCAATAACATAAGGAATAGCTAATTTAAGTATTTTGGGGCTGATTTCATCTGGCCCTGACGATTTCTTATTCTTCATTGAACTAATTGCCCTACCGACGTCGTGCACTGCCAGTGGTGGAATCACGAAAGGATCAGATCCTGCAGTTCGCGTTCTACAAAAATCAACTAGTCTGTGTGAGCAAGAGTAGGGCTGAGAACTTGCTTCTGAAGGGACAAGAGACTCGGCAACTGAGAGGAAATGGTCGTTAAACATGTCTGCAGTCAGATCAGAAGGGATTAAAGGAGATTTGTTACACTTGCCTCCAGTCACTACGGCCATAGCGCGCCAGAGCGTGGACATGTCTTTGTCTTGTTTAATCAAGCGATCAATGAAAGATTTTTTAGCCTGTCGCACAAGAGATTTTACGCGATTGCTGCTCACGCTTAAATTCAGTGAAGCGCTTCTGCTGTCTCAGATCATCTCTCACCCTCATGGCTTGAATGATGTCTTGAGTAAGCCACGGCGGGAGTGATGCGTGTTTGACGCGTCTCCTCCGCAGGGGCGCATGTTTATTTAAGATCTTAAGAAATATGGTATACCAAACAGACAGAGCGCTGTCAGGGTCAGATTTACTAAATACTTCATCAAAAGGTGCGCTGGCGTTAAGATCAAACAGAAACTCGCTATCATTAAAACTTTTAAAGGAGCGATAGGTGATATACGTATGACATTCTTTCTTTGCTTTAGGGAGTTTAGTAGACCACGTACAGCGGATGGGAAAGTGGTCGCTGATACTAAGGTTACCGACAGATGAACAGACTCTGGCTTGGTTGTGTATATATGATCTATGAGTGTGGATGTTGTTTGTGTGATCCGTGTGGGTGAAGTGATTAACTATTGCAGACCCAACAACGTTAACGTAGAGTCCCACGCATGATTGATGATTGTACATTGCTTAACGTCCCGACAGCAACAAGGCTTTCTCAGGACGTGCCTGCACTGCTTGTGAAAAAAAAAATAAATAAACAGAACATTGAATGTATGTCGCCAGCCGGTCAAATACATTAAATAAACCTACAACATGGGGCATAAATAAAGCTAAGACCATTTAGCAACACACATCCAATATCAAGAGCTACAGGCAGTGCAGACAGTAGGGAGAGTTTTAAAAAGGCAAATACAGGTGAATGGACAAAGGGTAGACAGAAACACATGCCCCAGAATAGAGAGAAAAACCCACCCTGTGGGGCTGACCAGGGTGACCCTGGGAACTAAAAAATACCTAACCCCACCCAAGTCCCCCAGGGCAGACCCGGGTGGGGGCAGTCCCACGCATGGTGAGGCTTTAGCATGTCTAGGTTAAAGTCTCCCATGAGGATGACATTGGAGTTGGGATTACAAGCTTTATCACACATACTAAGGAAATCATCAAACCATTCAAAGTTCGCAGCAGGGTTGCGGTACAGAAAGCCGATAAGAAATGATGGAGATTGGGGGGCCTTCAGCTCAAGCCACATACACTCAACATCTTTGGTTTCTAAATCATGTCGTCTACGTATAAAATCTTGAATAGACGAGTGAACATAAGCTGCTAATCCTGTCTGTCCATGGGCCGTAGGATCACGTCTCATGACAGTAAATCCAGGAACTTGGATGGATATATCTGATATATTTGAATTGAGACGTGTTTCGGACAGTCCAAAAATATGAAACGGGTCTGCTCCATTTAGATAAACACATATGTCAGGCAACTTATTGCAAAGATGGTAAATATTGAGATGACCAATGCGGAGATCTTTCGTCTTGAGTTTTACGCCACTCATTTCACGCAAAGTCAATGTGTTTGTGGGAAAAGAAAAAAATCTACAGAATGTATTCGTAACACGTGCCAAAATAGAAAATAATAATAATAATAATAATAGAAATAAAAAGTATAAAATCACTAAGTAGAGAGAGAGAGAGAGAGAGAGAGAGAGAGAGAGAGATTTGTTGGTTGATTGTGCATTGCTTAACGTCCCGACAGCAACAAGACTTTCTCAGGACGTGCCTGCACTGCTTGTGAAAAAAAAAAAAAAAAAAAAAAAAAAAAAAAAAAAAAAAAACTAAACAGAATATTGAATTCAGTCGGTCTAATACGCTAAATAAACATAACTAGACCATTTAGCAACACACATCCAATATCAAGAGCTACAGGCAGCGCAGACAGTAGGGATAGTTTAACAAAGGAAAATACAGGTGAGTGGACAGAAACACACGCCCCAGAATAAAAGGAAAAACCCACCCTGACCAGGGTGACCCTGGGAACTAAAATGTAGTTAACCCCACCCAAGTCCCCCAGGGGGCAGACCCGGGTGGGGTGAGAGAGAGAGAGAGAGAGAGAGAGAGAGAGAGAGAGAGAGAGAGAGAGAGAGAGAGAGAGAGAGAGAGAGAGAGAGAGAGAGAGAGAATGACGTCATATTTAGAGTATTATGTCAGTGTCTGCATGGTGACGGAGTTGCCTCTTTTACGTCACCGCCACTGTCTGACTTTCTCTAGAAGTGAAATAAAAGGGTTTTTTTTTAGTGTTTTAATTCTTTTTTGAAATAATTATTTTTTACTAAAGAAGTTGACAGGATACAAAGCTGTCTAACGAACTCATCAAATGTCTTTCTGCAAATTAGCTATATGCAAAAGTTCAAGTAAATATGACAAAAGAATTACGGACTCTAATCTGGGTCAACCGACTTCCTATAAACGGTTGTTTATGTATTCAATGAGACATTCAATTACAATATGCTCGGAGGCTCTCTTAGCCACCCAATTAAGAATGTATTTCGCCAAGTTTCAAGCTCGTGTCAGTGTACAGAAATATATGAGATTATCTTGTTTACATACATACGCACACACATACATACATACGCACATACATACTTCGCGCCAAATGTACGTTCATCAGCCAGGTTAACGTAACTAGACATAACGTAATTTGTATCTTGTTACTTCAATTGTTAGAGGTTTAGCCTGCCCGCTTTTGACATCATGGACATGCTATTAAATAGAAGGGGCTTAAAAAATACTTCATGACAAATTGAAATGAGGTTTGACAAATCAATGCCGGATATGACGCGTATGCACTGACTCAGTGCGCCCGTCAAAGCTCGCGGCCGCTGCAACAATCACGAACAACGCTGATTAGTTACCCCTTTGGCTGTCGGTAACGCTTTTGGTCGCGGTGATCGTATACATCCCTGGGATATATAGGGGATGTATATGATAGTCTTGTTCTTTACCTGCGTATTTTTCTGTGGGCTGGCGATAGGTTGCCTGATTGAGGAGGGGGCAGGAGATCTAACTGTGTGTATGTCCAGCGCTGAGTAATTCCCCTTGGTATGTAGACTGTAAAGCGCAACACTCTAATGCACTAAGTATCCCATGACAAAACTGTCGTCTGCAAGCCTACATACAACTGTGCACGTCAACTCAGTGCCCCATATAAGGCTCCCGTGAACACACTAGGTCGACAGATTTTGCTCTTTTTCACACAACCTGTCATGCCTTTTGCTGCTCAAAACGCCCCAAAAGGAAAAAAGAAATGAAGTTTTACACCCTAAAACGATTGCAATACTGAGGGAGGAAATTTGGAAAAGTTACGACATGCACCGGAAGCAGT
Organism: Semisulcospira habei; assembly: GCA_036245525.1. Taxonomy (NCBI): domain Eukaryota; kingdom Metazoa; phylum Mollusca; class Gastropoda; family Semisulcospiridae; genus Semisulcospira; species Semisulcospira habei. The sequence continues at coordinate 57,716,293 of BTPG01000006.1, forward strand.
TGCCTTGTGTGGCGTGTAATGCCTGAATCAGTCAGGCGACTCATCCATAGCGATGCGCGCTGCTATGCGAGGCAGTCTCCGCGCGTGTACGTGCGCGGAGACTGCCTCGCACACCAGCGCGCATCGCTCGTCACAAGGCCAGAGTGAGTGTCGCTGATAGTCTAGCAGCTGCCCTTCATAGACTACGATCAGCCGTTTACGAGATAGTGATTTTCTAGAGAGTAACAAAGGTTTGGGTATATCAAAATGAAGTCTAGTATGAATAAAAGCAGTGCGCACTCGTTTTAAACCGCCGGAGGATGGAGACATTTTTCTGTAGCACATTTTGTTTCCAGTATGGCTGCAGACGAAACCAGGACCTTCGCGGCCATGTTTACAGGGGATCAGTAGTTTACACGGGTCTCATTGTTCCTGTATTCAGTGGTAGTATGCACTATATGTCACTTAAAAGGATTTCATTTTTTAAAGTAATATTTTCACACTTAGATATATTAAGAGAAGAAACAATTACGAAAACGCTTGCCTTGAACGCAAAATTAATATCGTTTCGCAACAATAAGGTATCCCAAAATCACGTGATCAAAACATCACGTGACGCCACGACCTCTGCGGACGTGAATTTCTGTGTGCCGACGGGTTCTTTTTTATTTGTTCTACATAAGCTTGTTTCTTTAAAAAAAAAAAGCAAACGTGTCAAGTTGCTGTGTGCATTTTTACGGCTTGATAAAGGTTTGTCACGTTTATTTCCATTCACTTTACCATCGCTTTGCCCGTTTCATTTCGACAACACAGCACCAAAACAAAACGTAACCCACAACACAAACGCTATCTTCAAAACCTATGCTGCATTCTGTAAAAGAAAAAGAGTGCCACACCACTTGGTTTTAACTGTCATGGCTGAGCAAAGTTTCGGAAATTGATTAATTATTTTATGCAGCAGTAACATTTATTTTAATCAGTTGCACTGACAAGCTATGTTGTGATGTGCGATCACTGCCAGTGCCAATTTTGCAGTCTCAGTGATCACTGATGGTACAGTACACTTCACACTGAAAAAAAAAAATACACAGTACAATGTGAACACGCTTGGAAGTTCATGCAATGCTTTGTTTAAAATTGAACCCTATCTTGCTAGCAGTAGCCTCCTGCACAAAAGAGGAACTTATTTTGCTGCTGTGTTATTTGCAGTTTGTCTGCATATAGACATTTGCAGTTCGCTGCAAGGATTCTTAGCAGCTGACATTAGCACTGACATATTGGGATTAAAATGACAAAGAAAACGGAGAAAGGTGACACAGAGATGATTTAATAAATCAGTCAAGTGATCAAATGAATGAGATATCTATGTTTTATGATAAACAGCTAGTTATGGGAGGGGGGGGGGGGGGAGGAGGCACATACTTTATAATGTACACGTACTATTTCTTTCAGTGTTTCCATCACCCATTCATAACACCATTAGACTCGATGAGTTGTCATGTTTTGAGTGGTTTACAAAATACATGTACTTGTTGCTGTTACATTATCTTCTTACTGGTTTTGACATTTCGCTGTAAGATTTACAGTCACATACTTTAAGCGTGTTCCCCCTAACGCACACAGAGGTTGACTGTATCATTGATATGTGTGTGTAGGTAGCGTTTGGTTTTGTTTAAGGTGGCAGTTTTGGCCTCACCTTTAAGTTTGGTGCCGCTGTGCATGTGGCCACCAGTACTAACTACTATTTACAGAACTGATGACTGCATGTGCAGGCTAGTTCACGGTATCAAAATGTGAACTGGGCAGCCTATTGTTTGAAGTGATCAGTGGTAGCAACATCCATGATGTATGTGTGCATTTGGCCACTGGTACTGTTTACAAAGGTGCTGTTTACAGAACTAGTGGCTGAGTAGGCATATTATTATTAGTACTGTTATTGTTATCAGGTGTGGCCTTATCTCTAAGTTTTGGTGCCCCTGTGCATGAGGCCAACAGTACTTTTCACAGAACTGATGGCTGCATGTGCAGTGTGGTTAACTCGACACATGAAATTTGTAGGTGGGCAGCTAAAATACAGGCAGTCAATACAAGCCACTTGCTTAACCTGAAGTCTCTATATATAGATTTTACAGTCCACTAAAGCCCATTAGTATACAATTGTGCATGTCTTTTGTGGGTATTCTGTGGTTTTGTATGTGGGCTGGGGTTGAAAGTGGGGCAGTATGGCACCTATTAACGTGTATGTACAAAACCTTCATTACAAACAAACATAAATTAATAATTTTAATAAATAGTTATTTGGGTTTAACGCCGCGCGGTAGACTACGGCCATCTCATGGCAGTTAAATAAATAAGATAAAGTAAGTCAAAGATACCTGGGACATAAGAATGCTAAGTAAAGTATAGATTATGATCATGCACAGATGTACATTGGTGGATGTTCTGCGGTTTTGTGTGTGTAACTGGATTGGGGTTGGGAGCGAGTGATACTGCACCTATTACCATGTACATGTATAAGACATAAGACATTTATTCACCAAGTAAAACGTTACAAGGATTTTTGTGTGGCATGGCGACAGTAAAATATGTCCTCACTTGTAGGGCATTCATCATGTCATACACTTAGTTGGCGATCATCCTATATACAGCACTAAAAGATAGATAAACACAATATTAAACACAAATCAGTCATATGTCACAAATCATGGAATCACGTTGTTCCGTGCATGGTGATGTATTGAGGACAGCTTCTGGGAAAAAAATTGCATCTGAATCGAGAGGTTCTGGCTTTAAAAGCACGAAACCGCCGGCCAGAGGGCAGAAGCTCGAAGAGATGATTGGCTGGGTGTGACAGATCTGACAGAATAGTACTGGTGGCCACATGCACAGGGGCACCATGGTGTATGTTCTTGAGCTGTATGCTGATGTGTATGTACAAAACCTACATTACAAACAAACAAAACAAAACAAACAAACAAAATAAATAAATAATTTAAATAAATAAGATAAAGTAAGTCTAAGGTACCTGGGACATATGCATGCTAGGTAAAGGATAGATTAAAAATTATGAACATACACAGATGTGTATGTCCTTCTTTTGGTAGGTGTTCTGCGGTGTTATGTGTGTATTTAGGTAAGGGTTGGGAGCAGGCAGTATGGCACCTATTACCATCTATTTTTTTTATTTTTTAATGTGTATATTTTCTTGTTTGCTGATGGCCCCACCCGGGTCTGCCCTGGGGGACTTGGGTGGGGTTAGGTACTTTTTAGTTCCCAGGGTCACCCTGGTCAGCCCCACAGGGTGGGTTTCCTTTCTATTCTGGGGCATGTGTTTCTGTCTACCCTTGGTCCATTCACCTGTATTTGTCTTTTTAAAACTCTCCCAACTGTCTGCACTGCCTGTAGCTCTTGATGTTGGATGTGTGTTGCTAGACAGTCTTAGCTTTATTTAGGCCCCATGTTGTAGGTTTATTTAACGTATTTGACCGGCTGACGACATACATTCAATTTTCTGTTTAGTTTTTTTTTTTCACAAGCAGTGCAGGCACGTCCTGAGAAAGCCTTGTTGCTGTCGGGACGTTAAGTAATGTACAATCAATCAATCATTGTTTGCTGATGTGTATGTACAAAACCTTCATTACAAGCAAACAAAATAAATAAATAATTTAAATATATACTTATTTGGGTTTAATGTCGAGCAGGCGACCAATGCCATCTCATGGCGGTTAAATAAAAAAGATAAAGTAAGTCAAGATACCTGGGACATATGAATGCTCAGTAAAGGATAGATTATGAACATGCACAGATGTAAGTGTCGTTTGGTGGGTGTTCTCTGGTTGTGGAGTGGGGTTGGGAGTGGGCAGTATTACCATATTATATGTGTATGTGAACATCAGCATATGAACAAAACCTACTTTTCAAACAAATAAAAATAAATAATAAATTTAAATAACTAGGACATATGAATACCAAGTAAAGGATATATTATGAACATGCACAGATGTTTGTTCTGTGGTTTTGTATGTGGGGTGGGGAGCGGGTGGTATGCACCTATTACCATATGTGTACATGTTATGTTCACATCATATATGTGTATATGTATCTCATCTTGTATGCTGATGTCCCCCACCCAGGTCTACCCTGGGGGACTTGGGCGGGGTTAACTACTTTTTAGTTCCCAGGGTGACCCTGGTCAGCCCCACAGGGTGGGTTTTCCCCTCTATTCATGGGTGTGTGTTTCTGTCTACCCTTGGTACATTCACCAGTATTTACCTTTTTTAAACTCTTCCTACTGTCTGCACTGCTTGTAGCTCTTGATATTGGATGTGTGTTGCTAAAGGGTCTAGTTAGGTTTATTTAGTGTATTAGACCAGCTGGCGACATACATTCAATATTCTGTTTAGTTTGGGTTTTTTTCACAAGCAGTGCAGGCACGTCCTGAGAAAGTCTTGTTGCTGTCGGGACGTTAAACAATGTACAATCAATCATTTTATGCTGATGTGTATGTGCAAACATACATCACAAACAAACAAACAAACAAAAAAATAATAAATTAATAAAATAAGTTGGGGATACCTGGGACCTATAAATATGCATGTTAACTCATTCTACCCCAACACCGAAATCCCCAAATTTTGCCGTTGTTCTCTGAAGACTGCATTGCAGTGCAGGACACAGATCGACCATGATAGTTCCTTACCTTGCTGTGGTGTGTCTGGGGTAGAATGAGTTAAGTAAAGGATAGATTATGAATATGCACAGATGTATGCATATTGAAAACAAATTTCCTCTCCTTGGTGACCACTACCATACCACTATAGTGATCATGTGCATCAAGGAATTCCTTCCATCCATAATTAAAAGGATAAATAATAAATAAATATGTAAGTGAATACATACATGAATCAATAAAAATAAATAAATAAAACATGTAATATAATAGAGAGGGCTACTATCTGTATTGTGTCTCATGCAGTCCTGATAAAGCTTAATCATAAGAGTCCTTGTGAGTACTTGAGTGCGGATTGGTTGAATTGGTTGCAAAAACTAAAATTTTATATTTAGGTGTTTAGTTGAACATGGTGATTTTGATGGAAACGGTTCGGAGATGGATTTCACTCTGCCTGGCTTGTGCTTAAGACCAGTCGGATACGAGTGTGCTTGACCAGTTAAAAATCCCATCTCCACTAATAAAATAAATAAAAAAAGAGCAGACCTGCACTTAGAGCCGTTAGGCTGAAAAACAGACGAACAACATGCATGTTGTATCCGGCCAAAGAATGTTGAAGATGGTCGGCAGACACATTGCACAACATGCACAAAGGGAGTTTACTTTTGATATGCTTTCCTCCCACAAAAGACCGAGTTCTATGGAAAAGGCTGTTTTCAAGACCAGGAAAAATAACGTATTTGACGTTGATAAGATGTTCAAATCGATAATAATCTCTGTTTCAATTCAGGAGCAAAGTAACGCTTCATCAACCGTGCGCGTCTGATTGACTTCTTTAGAAGGCTTCTCGCTGACCGCCATTTTGAAACTAGCGACGCGACTATGCTTACTGCATTAAAAAGTTTTCTTCAGTTCTGTCAGGCATTGAAACATGCATAGACGACGTTTTAACGTGGATGAATAGCAACAAGCTGATGTTGAATGCTGACAAAACTGAAGTAATTCCTGTTGGTGCTCCCTCCCGGCTCCGACTTGTAAACAGTGCTTCTGTCAACATTGCTGGCAGCACCATTCCCTTCAAAACATCAGTTAGATATCTTGGTGTCAAGATAGATCAGACACTGGCCATGCACGATCAAATCAGCAGTGTTTGTCGAGCCTCATTCCTGGAGCTCAGACGCATTGCATCTATCCGGCCTTATCTCTCTGAACGCGCTTCGGCTAGACTAGTCACTGCGCTGGTAACTTCCCGCCTTGACTATTGTAATTCCATCTATTCAGGTCTGCCCATGGAACAGGTATGTCGGTTGCAAAGGGTTCAGAACAGCGCTGCACGGCTTGTTCTAAAGAAGCGTAAACGCGACCACGTGACACCCATGCTTAAAGAACTCCACTGGCTGCCAGTAAAGTTTCGATGCCAGTACAAGATGGCAACTCTGGCATACCGTCACTTCGACGGGACTCTACCGGCTTACCTTTCTGCTTCACTCTGCACATACCAGCCTTCACGTTCTCTGCGGTCCTCCAGTGAGAAACGTTTGAAGGCTCCGAAGCGTAACTTGAAAACTGTTGGTGAACGCTCATTTAGCTTCATTGCACCTTCAGTTTGGAACTCGCTGCCTGTCAGTCTTCGAAATCTCTCTACTCTCCCTCAGTTTAAGGCTCAGTTGAAAACTCACTTCTTCCAGCTTGCTTTTCCTCTGTCGTAGATCCGTGGTCCTGTTGTATTTATTTGTAATGTTTCATATCGTCTATGCAAGTCTGGCATCTCGAGTTCGGTCCACTCTTCTCGAGATGCCAGACTTGCTTGCCAACGCCCAAAATAGAACTCAGTGGAGAGCACTGTCGTTGCTGCTGCCTTTCAGTCCCCCCAACGCCCAGTTCGGGCAAGGGACTGATGATGATGATGATATCGTCTATGTCATGTTTGACTGCGTGTGTTAGCGCAATGAGTTTTTGCCACAAAAAGATTTTGCGCTATACAAGAACCATTCATTATTATTATTATTATTAAAAATAATACTTTTAAACTTATTTTATCGTATATATGTATGCATGTTTACTTGCTGATGATTTTAATTTACTCACTGGAATAAACTTGTAACTTGTATGCTTGAAATTTTCAATGTTATGCACAAAAAATGTCTTGCACCTTATCCGGGCGGTGTACGAGGACTGGTTCCCTCACATCGAAAAATAGCTTTCGAAAAACACTTCTACAAAAATGTCTCCATCCTAAGGACAAATATTGTTGCCATGCATAAACTATATGGCATTAGTACTTTCGTTTCGTACCTGCAAACCATTGTTACTCTTTTGACGAACTACTTAGTCTGCAGAAATTGCGAAAAGCTGCTGGACTATGAGCGCGTCCGGAAACTACCTCGCATATCAGCGCGCATTGCTCGTCAGGACTATAGAATCGTCTCACGATGATCAGTGTTTAAAGAGGCATTCTGACGTCATCCGATCGCAACCGGCTACAAAATCGGCGGGGGCACAATCGGCATGTGTGGCGGTGCCTTAAGACAGAGCCGCCGGTCACGCTGGCCGGACTCTGGATGTCACTGCCGGGCAGTTATATACAGTACCATACTACAGTTTCCTCAGTAAAACCATCATGCCCGGCGCCTGGTGCAGAAGCGGAGCGCGCCGTGAGCCTCAGAATGCCGCAGTCAGTCGTGAAGAAACTGTAGTATGTATCAGGACTGAATACACATAAAAGAAAGAAACACGTTTAGACAGGACACGTTATTACATCACAGTTTATTAAAATGTCGTCTTTAAATCTCTTTTTTTTTTTCACAATGTCCACACAAAAATACAATGAAATGCTTATCTTTTGAGGTCAGTCAGACGATGAAACTCAGTCTTTCTTCTTTTAGTTTTCTTATTTATTTTGTTTGTTTGTTTGTTCATTTTACACCATTTTTTGTAATGTGGTGGGGCGGATTACAACAAAATACACAGGGAGGCCATGTTGCGCCTTGTGAAGATTGTTATTCCCCACCAAGGAGGCAGTACACCTGGAATATCAAATTTCCCTAACCTAAGGCTATTTACAGAAGTCGGCGACCTACATTTATCAACAAAAAAATGACTTGGCGAAAAAATAAAACAACATGTCACATCCGTTACGTGACAAACATCAATATTATATTTGGTATGTACACTTGAGATGGAAATTATATTGTGTGTTAAATGTAGTGTGAGCGTAAGCGTAAAGCCCGTGCAGCTAGCTTAACAGTGAGCGATTACAGCGGTTGCACGCTTTCGCCAAGTAGCTTTAACCGAACAGTGTTCAGAAGTAAAGTTAACCTGCGAGGTAGCAGTAGGATAGTACAGTCAGTCAGCGGAGTTAGCTAGCGCAGTGAAAGTCTGGGTCAGGGTGCGGCCTCGTTTGGAGCCCTTGACAAGCTGTGTGAGGGTTGTGTTACCCTCCCTGCAAGACCACGGCCAGTGTCCCTGGGTGTGGGTGTCCGAGAGACTAGCGACCACGGCTGCTACTCAACAGAAGACCCCTCCGGTTCGTGTTGGTCTTGTTTAGTGTTTCGTCCAGCCGGAGGACTCACAAGTGACAGGTAAATGTTCATGCCATTTTCTCAGTTAGCTGCTGTGCTCTCGGGTGTGTGAATGTGTACATAGGTTCGGAAGGGTATGTTCGTCTAGTTTTTTTAATGATGGTTTAATCGAGTCTTTAACCATGTTTTTTAGGTTGGGTTGTAGTGTGGTGGGTGTCGGATTTAGTTGTTTATGTTCGGCTGTCGCCGAGTGAGTATATTTTAAAGGGCCATGTTGTCAAAACGAGTTAAAGTGGGTATCCTTTCAAATATATTTGTATCAAGTTAAGTCCTAGATGTAATGTAATAAGATTGGCACGTGGGGTGGTTGCTGGTGATTATTTGATATCTTTGTATGTACATGTGGATATTTTGATAATGTTGGTTTTAGCAGTGGCAATGTTATTATACGTGCTAGCTTAATGTTAGTGTAATGGAATAGTGCAGGCCTGGTAGATGTGGCCGGAATGTACATAGGAATCTTTTTTATCCACGATTGTATATTTAATATGGCCAAGGCGGGTATTAGGGTGAGACGAGACACAACTCACGTGGTTTGTGAGTAGATGCGTGTTAAGCCAGAATTAACTGTGTTGGCACTGTGACTGACAATGCGCCCTTTTCCAGTGCACTTCGAAGATTTCGTCGTTCTACGATCTCTTCATCTTCCATGACCAACGGTGACGCATCATCGGGAGTCGGAACGCCTTCGCTAGCCAGTCCTGTTGGACAAGTACGTTGGGCTACAGCAGGCTGATTCTACGTTCTGCGCGTCGGTCACAGGCGTGCGTGGGCAAGCGCGACTACGGTGCTCTGCGGTGTAGGGGTAGTACTCTTACGTTACGAGCCACCCTGTCTAGTGTGGGACAGAGGACACTGTACAGAGACAAAGTACCCGCCTTGTATAGCCATTGGCCATTTTCGCCTGTTAGTCATTTTCACCTGTTAGTCATTTTCACCTGTTAGTCATTTTCACCTGTTAGTCATTCTTTTTTATGTGTTAATACGTTATATGAGTGCATGTGTGGGTATGTGTGAGGGTGTGGGGCGTTAGTGGGTTGGGGTGGGGGTTAGAGTAAGAGTAGGTAATAAAAGATTTGTTTGTTGTTTATCACTGGCGTTGTGTGATTTATTAGAGTGGGTGGGTTTTCTCGAGTGTCAGCACTCATATTGTCCACGGCGCCCTGACTCTGTCAGGCGTGTCGTGACAATGTTATATAAAATTGAGGGACAGTCATATTATTACAAAATACTAAAGTAGCCGGATACTTCAAAAGATAATTACACAGGTTTTCATACATCCACCATCCACTGATGTACTCAAGTTGGTCAAGGCAGCATTTTATGAAATAAGTCTTAAGTTCAAATACTACAAAAACCAATATGACTAGAAATAATTATAAGGTTATCATGAAGTGTAAGATTGGAACATATTGCCATGTGCATAGTATCGCTTAGAAGTATAAACGCAGGATAGAGAGAGATCATGTCGTGTCGTGTCGTGTCGTGTCACGCGTCACGTCACATCACGTCACGTCACGTCATTCTCTCTCTCTCTATCCTGCGTTTATACTTCTAAGCGATACTATGCACATGGCAATATGTTCCAATCTTACACTTCATGATAACCTTGACATGACATGACATGACATTTTCCAAGGATAAAAGAATAGGTTCGCAGACCTGTTTTCATTCTTGTCCTTGCTACACACTATAAAACAAAATAAGAGAGAGAGATGAATCTTTTTTATTCAGGATAAAGCCATTAGGCAACTCAATGCCTATCTTACAAGCTGTCCTGTAAACAAAAGAGCACACAACAGGAAAAGAAACATAGCATGCAAATAATAATAATAATTAATAATAATAATAATAACATGAGGAAGCAAAACTACGGGGAAAAAAACACAATAGAGGAATCATCGAAAGAAGGGGGAAAAATGACACATGGAGAATTTGTAACTGCCTCCGATGCAAAAAGCAAGAGAACGAAACGCGTGCACAGCATTAATATTATACTCATCTAAGACAGTGTCATAGAATCAGCAGCATGAATAGCGTATAGTGACACCGACAAGACAATAGATGATCAGGTAGCAAATGTAAGGAGAAAGAGAAAAATATTTGACGTTTACGTGTTAGCAGCAGTATTATTCTTACATGGCAAACAGTGAAGTCACGCTGATTGGAAGTGAGTGTGCAATGCACGTTTAAAATGGGTTTTATCGGAAAATGATTTAATGTTTAATGGCAATGAGTTCCAGACAGAACTACCAGAAAATAGAAGGCTTGACTTGTAGAGATCTATCCGTGGGCGGGGTAAGTGAAGCAAGGCATTCCTTGTATGTAGTTGATGCCGAGGGCTGAAGTTAAATATCGTGCGCAGATATTCCGGGGCTTGATAATGAAATATTGTGTGCATGAGGACGCATTTGTTAAATTTGAAAATTTGAGTTGGTCCTTCAGTGTAAGCAGGCCAAGGGATTTTACTTTCTCGTCCTTGGAAGTAGGGTTAGGAATAATTAACTTAACTGAACGACGATACAGCGAGTTTAGTTTTTTAAAATGAAGTTCACTGCATTCGTCCCACAAAGAGGACGCATAGTCACAGTGGCTTTTAATGTGTGCGTGAAATAACAATGTACAGCACTTTGTACTAAGAATATGTCTAAGTTTAGATAGCAGAAATACATTCCTGGACAAGGTTTTGCACAAACTGTCGATATGCGGCGACCAGTTCAGCTGGTCGTCAATTACAACTCCCAGTAGGCGGTGCCTGGATACTTGTTGGATTAGGTTTATTGCCAAGTGACAGTTTCAGAGGGGTAGGATGTAGCTGACGCTTTTGGCGTGTTGTTATCAACATGATTTTGGTTTTAGAAGTACTGATTAGCATGCGATTTTGCGTACACCAATCTGACACTTCATCGAGACTTTGCTGGAGGATACAATTTAGCGTCGTTTCACGTTTGTCAGATGTATGCAGCGTTGAATCGTCAGCAAAGAGTTCGCATTTAACCTCAGGATTTGAGATGGAAAGAGGTAGGTCACTGATGAATAAAGAAAATAAAAGAGGCCCTAGGATAGATCCTTGGGGGACTCCGTGCCTAACTATACCTTCTTTCGAATACCTTCCGTTTGAGTATACCTTCTGTCGGCGGTTACTGAGGTAGGAGGAGAAAAAAGCTATAGAGTACGAATCAAGCTTATATACCTATATCACACTCCTTTCACACACTGGTGTATTCCGAATGATAATCATAAGGGTTAAGATGTGCAAAGTAAAAATGGATGTCTGACAAGTCAGCTGAGCATGCCAGATTATTATGCTAATATTTGGCACATTTAGAGCACCAGCTTTTACACATAATCTGCATATGGCACATCATGAATGAGGTCACATCACCCCTGTACAGACACACTGCAGTATCCACCAACTTGTAAGATGCAATACTGTTCATAACCACACATGGTAAATAGAGTACATGCGTTAAAAGTATACATGTACATGATACAGCTCACTACATGTGCTGCTTACCCGTGTTTGACTAGCACATTAAAATGAATTCAACAAAACATGCTTGAATTGTATCAGTAAAACTGAAGAAAAAGTGATATGTCAAAATATAAAACTTATGACGTGCACATGCATACATTTTACATTTTACCTGGGTCATGACCTGAGAAATGGATCAATAACACTGCTGTCACACAGTGAAAAAAACAAAACAAAAGGAAATCTGTACATGACAAATCTCTGTGCTGCTTCAAAAAACAAAAGCAAACTGTATCAAAATCATGATCATTGATCACAGTCATGCTCACATGACAATAAATCTGAGTCTGTTCAGTATGAATTTGTGACAAAAGGTGCGCTCGAGACTTGCAGCATAAGATAGATACATGGCAGCTTATAGAACGTTGGTTCTAAATGGTCGAATAGTTAATGAGTGAACAATTGCAGGCTAGAATCTTTGTTGAGTAGCTTGATGACCCTTGACACATTCCTACAGCGATCACAGCGAACGGCTCCGATCGAATTGTCGGGGGTTCCTTTTTCAGTTTTAGTCCAAGCCAGTTGGCTGGTTTGTTTCAAGCACCGATTATAGAGTTATGCAAGAAATAATCACACGGCTGGCGTGCGTGCATGTAAAGCACGATGCGTCCGATGTCGTGCACCCTGGGAAAGCAATGGGCCAACATGAGACTTAATGCGTCTACTGGCGCGGGGCGCGTTCCAAAAATGAACCCTGTACTAGACAAAATCCCAAATTTGTGCCTTAACCCTTTTAGCCCCAAGGTCCCATTCCTCAAATTTTGGAGGTGTCGCCTAACAACTATGTACGAGTTGTAGGAGATGCACTGATCATGATAATTCAAGAGTAGTGCCAGATGAGCTTGGCGCCTTCAGGCGCCAAGCTCATCTGGCACTACTCTTGAATTAGCATGATCAATCCATCTCCTGATGCAGGGGCCTGTGGCAAAATGGGTTCACCCTGTGGTTGTCAGTAGGACATTTTGTCATGCAGGAATCATCGCAACAAAAAGCGCTGACAGCCAAAGGACTAAAGGTATTTTTGCACTACCCTTGAAATGTTATGGTCAATCTGTCTCCTGAACTATGTAATCTGGTCTCCATAGGCAGTCTCACAGAGTTGTGAATTTTAACCGTACGATTTGATGTACAAATCTAACTCACGGTGTTTTTCATCTGACATTCTGCCATCTTTGTGAAGTGTTGCTCCGCCGCCTGGGACTGGAAGCCGAAGGTGACGCTGCCGTCCGTGTCTCTCTGGACGTACTGCCCTGCGTAACGTGCCAGGGGTGGGATCACACACCGACCACTGGCTGTACGACGCACCTGGCCTGCCTCCACAGAACGTGACACCACACCAAGTGGGGTCCAGACTGTAAAAGGCACCCACCGACTGTCATAGTGTCCACGTTTTTCACTTCTTTTTTGTTTCAGAAAAGTTTGAAAAGCGTTAAAAAGTGTGAATTTCTATCTGTGACACACACCATGTGTGTCCTTTATTCACAAAGCTGATCATCAGATTCACGACCCAGTAATTATACAGTGAAATTTGTCCCATCCCCAAACTACAGCAGGTGGAACTGTGACAGTTTAAACCTCTGTCAGCAGCGTTCAGTTGTGATGATTCCTTCAGGAATCATCCTGACAAAAACTATTGACAGCCAAAGGGTTAAGGGGGGGGGGGGAGGGGTGTAAAGATATCCTGATTTCTAAAAAAAAACAAGGTATTCCAGCTCCCCCCCCCCCCCCCCACCCCCATGAAAGTACAATGTATCGTGGTCAATCTGTCTCCTGAACTGTGATGCAGTCATCATTAACCCTTTTAGCCCTGGATCCTGACAGCAGGAGATGGTGTGACCATGATAATTCAAGGATAGTGCCAGATTAACTTGGCGCCATCAGGCGCCAGGCTAATCTGGCACTACCCTTGAATTATCATGGTCAAGCCATCTCCTGAAACTGGTCCATAGTCGTTAGGTGACACCTCCAAAATTTGAGAAATGAGACATTGGGCCTAAGAAGGTTAAGGGGGCTACATCCAACTGAATCATGGTCTATAGCTTAGTTTAATGATAGGTGGTCTCTCAACAGGGTGGCTGCTCAACACAGGTTCTGCCGCATTTACTGTCCTGAGCACTCAGCCACCACATACTGATTCTAGTACTGGTCGTTGCACGCACAATGGGTTAACTAACCCATTCCCCACAGCCGTATTTCCCAAATTTAGTTGGTGTCACCTAACGACTGTACTACTTGCAGGAAATGGATCGACCATCATAATTCAGGACTAGTGCCAGATTAGCTTGGCACCATCAGGCGCCAAGCTAATCTGGCACTAGCCTTGAAATATCATGGCTGATACATGCCCTGCTGTAATGCGTCAGAGTTTGCAGTTTCACATAAAAATGCTCTTTATTATTATTATTAAAAAGCTAACATTAGAATGACTTGCTCAAGTTACTGGGAGAGTTGTTGTCCCCTTCTATCTTTTGGGCCTCTGGTGTGTGAAATGAGGCCGCAGCTCTTTTCTTGTGTTGGATGGGAGTGTGGCACTCCGTGTTTTTCATGCTTCTCTTCATTGCCTTCTGTTTCTGCGCGTTCTTTGGTGGGGACTCTGGCATGAATCCCTGAGAGTTTGTGGGGAACTTGTCCAAAGCAGACTGCTCATCAGCAGCCCTCACCCTCTGTCTGTTGCGAACTTTTCTCCTGCACGCTTTTTTCCCTCTACTGCCCTGCTCAACCCCCGTGTGTGGCTGACCACCACTTGTAAGTTTTACATCAGGCTGAGACATTGATGCCTGAGCACTGCTTGCAGTTGACGCTCTAGTGACTCGGGGATGATCCACCAGTGCAGCATGGCGTGCAAAGTTAATGCTCGCACGTGCAGCAGGGGATGGTGGGAAAGGTGCAGGTTGTCCGTCAGCTGAAGTGACCCCTTCTGCAAGCAGCAAAGACACAAAAACCAAATATTGTTAAAATATTGAGCCTTAGGGCAGCATTCAATCTAAAACTACAAATTTAAGTATGGTCAATGGCATGCTGAGTACAAGTCATGCAAGCATGATGCAAGCAACAAGGTCATTTGATTTATGATAAACAGATGCCAGTTGCGAACGATTCTTATAAAACATGGAAGCAGGGTATTCATACAGTCTACTTTGCTGATAACAAGGTCAGATAACATAGGCCTACACTTTTTCCAAGGCCCTGACAACACTCTTTCCATGTTAATTGCTTCCCTTTTAACCCTTATCATTCGGAATACACCAGTGTGTGAAATAAGTTTGACTAAAATAGTTCAAGGGTAGTGCCAGAATAGCTTGGTGCCTCTATGCTCCAAGCTATTCTGGCACCACCCTTGAACTAAAGACTAAAGCCATTGGTCTATATCCTTATCTGTAGAGTACTATAATGTAGCTTGCATATATGGCAGTGCACAAATATGAAGCTTCCAGCCTTGGTATGATATGGGTTAACAAACTTTGGATATAAGGAGAAAAACTGGGTCCCTTAGTTTTCTGTATCCTAAGTTTACTATGCTATGGTTTTTAGACAAACCCTGCGGCTGACACCTCTGCATCTGCTTGATTTATAGTAATCCCATGCTCCACGATTACAATTATATTCAAACAGTTGCAATATTAAACTTGGATCTTTTTAACAATAATAGTCCTGGTAAACTTGTGGTTCTGTACTTGTAAGCATTGTTTGTGGTCGTAGTGGTGGAATTTTTGTGCATTTTTGATTGTCTTTTTTTTCTTCTTTTTTTTTTTTTTTTTTTTTTTTTTCCTTTTTTTTTTTTTGGGGGGGGGGGGGGGGGGGGGGGAACCACAAACTTCATTGAAACAGACAGAAAAGTGATTCATGTTACAGAGGAAAACAAGATTATTTCGCTTAGCAGCTGGCTACAGTAGCCAATTGGATTCTGTGTTACAGTTCCAAAAGCTTATAGACTTATTTCCCATTATAAAGCAGATGACATCAACCAGTCTCTATACTGTGCAAGTTCAACGTGATGTAGAAAAAAATAAACAAAGAATACCCCTAGTAGCAAAACATCTTCAGGCCAATATGACTGCAGTGGGCTCAAGGACCTTGTTTACTTAGACGGAATGGAAAGAAACAGGTGCACGGGCTTTCTGCCTAGAGAAGACTATGGGTCACTGACACATCCGCTCACAATGTGATTTTGGGAAATGATGTGCCAGTGGCGCAGGGCATGTTCAGGGACAAAAACACTGCTTGGAGTCAAAATGATCAAGTATGGGAGTTGCATTAGTATTAGAGTTGAGGAGACAGACTGACTTTATACTTCATGTAAACAAAAACCAAGCAAATGTCACCTGGCGCGCCATCACCATTCCTGTCAGACCCTTTCTCCAGGATCAGGTTTGCCTTGTACTTGGGTGGTACATCTGCCTGCTGATTATCACTTGTTCGATCACTGCAACAAAATGAATGTTAGTCAGACCCAGGTCAGTCACGGCATTGCAAAACTTACACTTCTTACAGTGAACTTCGGAAAGCAGGGGTGGCAAAATAAAGAAAAACCTTTCATGTGAAATGTGTTCCACAACAACAAAAACAACCATGACATATCTACAGCTTTTATGTCTATGAGGATAAATCAGCTTTGAGAGTTTTATTAGCATAAAAAGGTAGAGGAAGTAATATGTACTTTTTTTAAAAAAAACTTGACCAATCTACCTGGCAGTGGTGTTAATTGTTGTATCAGCTGCGGTGACTGATGAACTCATATCAGATGACATGGATGTGTAGCGTTTCTTCATTCTGTTAAAGATGGCGTTCACCCCACCTCCCTGGCCGTGCACTTGAGGAATTGGGCTCTGGTATCCTGTCAGCATGGACTGTACAATCAAAAATAACATAGATAACAAAGCAAAAATTGCACAAATTCTGATTTTCTCTGTAAGAAAAATCTTAAGTTAAAGATACACCTGTACAAATGCCCAAATTCAATACCAGATCAAATCTCATCAGCCTGGGCTGCGCATATTGTTGAACTTGAAAGCGGGGTATGAAAAGCACCTTGAATTTCAAGCTATAACAAGTCTCAAACTGCAATTTGAGTTAAATGCAAACTATTTCAACTCCCTTCGAATTTCAAAGCTATAACAAGCCTGAAACTGTAATGTACATGTACTGAAAACTACTC
>BTPG01000006.1:57733711-57751211 GCA_036245525.1 Semisulcospira habei
CAGGCACTAAGTGACTTCTTGAGACAGTCTTTGTATCTCTTCTTTGGTGCCCCTCTGTCACGGTGTCCAGTAGCAAGCTCGCCGAACAGGGTGATCTTTGGTAGGCGATGATCTTCCATCCTGGAGACATGCCCCGCCCAGCGGAGCTGTGTCCGCAGCAGCAAAGCCTCGATGCTCACAGTTTCAGCCTGTTCAAGGACCTCGACGTTGGTGACATAGTCACTCCAGTGAATGCCCAGGATGGTACGCAGGCAGCGCTGGTGGAAGCGTTCGAGGAGTCGTAGTTGGCTGCGGTAGAGGGCCCAGGACTCGGAACCATACAGCAGGGTGGTGAGGACCACAGCTCTGTACACGCTGATCTTGGTGCCTGTTTTCAGCTGTTGATTGTGCCACACCCGCTTGAAAAGTCGCCCGAAAGCACTGTTCGCTTTTGCCAGCCTGCTGTCAAGCTCCTTGTCCAGCTTGGCGTCCGACGTGATAATGCAGCCAAGGTAAGTAAACTGGTGCACTGACTTTAGTTCAGACTCGCCAATGGTGATGTGAGGAGGGCGATACACTGTCTTGGGTGCCGGCTGATGGAGGACCTCTGTCTTTTTCAGACTGACCTCGAGTCCAAAGAGCTGGGCAGCATCTGCGAAGCAAGACGTGATGCGCTGCAGGGCTCTCTCTGTGTGTGCAACGAGGGCAGCATCATCAGCAAAAAGCAGCTCACGAATCAGTTGGTCTAGGGTTTTCGTGTGGGCCTGCAGTCGCCTGAGGTTGAACAGGCTGCCATCGAGACGATACCTGATGTACACTGCATCGTCATCATCGAGGTCCACTGTGGCCTGCTTCAACATCATGCTAAAAAAGATGGTGAAGAGGGTCGGTGCCAGCACGCAGCCCTGCTTTACGCCGTTGAGAATAGGGAATGGTTCTGAGAGGTCATTGTTGAGCCTGACCTGGCCTTGCTGGTCCTCGTGTAGCTGGACAATCATGTTGAGGAACTTTGGGGGACAGCCAAGTCGCTCCAGGATCTGCCACATGCCTTGCCTGCTCACAGTGTCGAACGCTTTTGTTAGGTCGACAAATGTTACGTACAGCCCTTTGTTCTGCTCGCGGCACTTCTCCTGTAGCTGTCTCAGCACAAAGACCATATCGGTGGTGCTCCTGTTTGCTCTGAAGCCACACTGGCCCTCTGGGAGTTGGTCTTCAGCGATGGCAGGTACCAGCCGATTCAGGAGCAGCCTTGCAAGGATTTTCCCAGCAATGGACAGCAGGGTAATTCCCCGATAGTTGGAACAGTCAGACTTCTCGCCTTTGTTCTTGTACAGGGTGATAACGACTGCGTCACGGAGATCTTTTGGTAGTGTTCCTTCCTCCCAGCAGCAGAGAAAGAGGTCATGGAGCTTGTTGTGCAGTGCTGTGCCTCCATGTTTCCAGATCTCTGGCGGTATTCCATCAATGCCTGCTGCTTTGCCACTCTTGAGCTGGTGGATGGCTGTGAGGGTCTCTTCAGCGGTGGGCGGTTCGTCCAATTCAACCTTTACTGGGAGGTGTGGGATTTGTAGGACGACTGCTTCTTGAACAGTGCGCTCAGCGCTGAAGAGGCTCTGAAAGTATTCCGACCAGCGGTTCAAGATGGAGGTATTATCTGTGAGGAGTGCCTGGCCATTCGCGCTTCGCAGGGGACTTTGTACCAGGTGCCTTTTTCACTAAACGGTTAGGAATGGA
This sequence comes from Semisulcospira habei, assembly GCA_036245525.1. NCBI lineage: Eukaryota > Metazoa > Mollusca > Gastropoda > Semisulcospiridae > Semisulcospira > Semisulcospira habei. The sequence goes on from BTPG01000006.1 coordinate 57,735,425, forward strand.
CTTAATATGATACAAAGTACAGCCTAAAATGTTCGTTGACAGTATACATATAATATAGTATAGTAAGGTATACTTAACCCTTTTAGCGCCATGGGCGCATTTAACGAAATGTGATAGTGTTACTTAACGACTATGTACCACTTGCAGGAGAATGATTGATCATGATAATTCAAGGGTAGTGCCAGATTAGCTTGGCGCCTGAAGGCGCCAAGCTAATCTGGCACTAGCCTTGAATTATCATGGTCAGTCAATCTTCTGCTGCAGGGTGTTGGTGCTACAAGGGTTAATACTGCGCTTCGTCAGTCACTACATGTTTCCAGCGCATCCGAACGTGCCAGTCGTGTACCGCTAGAATCGTGTGACCTCATGCGCTCGGTAACCGCCGGATCGATCTGAAGACAGGTCAAATGTAACTGCAAGAAGAAAAAAAAAAATCCGCTCCAGGGTGTTTGGTTTGGGGGGGGTGGGGGTCCAAATTTTGTTTGGGACCTTCAACTTGACACGACAGGTCTCCTGACGCGCCAGATCTTCCTTCCTTCCCAGTGACCGTGAAATCTAAAAGCGGGAGGATTGCAGGGAGGCGGGGATAGGGGGGAGGGAGCAGCGGGAGGGGAGGGGGGGTGAGGGCGGGGGTGGGGGGGGGGATTGGTAGGCGCGCCAAGCATGTGTGAGAGTGAGCACCTTTTCCACCTTCTCACCAACCGCCGAAAATTCGAAAAACGAGGAGGGGGGGGGGCTGGGGGGGGGGATGGGAGGGGGGTGGGGGGTGGTCCCTGACTACCAGAAATGGGACTTTGATATACTAACATTTTAAACAGTTTAAAGAATGTTTGGCCTGAGAAGGTGGGGGGGGGGGGGCTTTCGGGTCCCCTGGGATCTCTCTCTCTCTCTCTTTCCCCCTCCCCGAATCCACTCTTGAGCTCTTGCAACCACCTAGATAGTTACATCACCGGCCTATACAATTGCCAAGCTCGTTTAATTGCCGTTACGGTGTGGTTAGTTTCATTTTCTTCCATTGCATTTTCTTTACGCAGTAGAGCATGAAAGGTGACACCCCCTAAATCAAAAGTTGCAAGGTTTCGTTTTCACGTTGTGACGCACTGTTTGTAAGTTTGTGCGTCACGAATGAATGGAATCGGAGCCTCAGTTCCAGAGCCCCAAAATAAAACTGAGGCTCGCGCCGGGGTTAATCACTGCAGCACTCCATGGCTGTAGTATCACATATCAAAGTCACTTCCCCGGGAATGTGAAGATTAAATAATTAAAACTCCGTGAATGAGTGTTTTGTGATGACTGAACAAGTCCGTTTCAGAAACATAGAATCCTGTTTACTTCATATACTTTTTTTTGTGAACATGGTATTGCGTAGCAGCTAAATATCGTTCAACGTGAAACATGCCCTGCTATTTTAATGTAGTCGAATTAACATTATGTGCTTATTTCAGGTGATAGTCTATCTCCATGGGAAAGGCGCCAGGCGCAGATCAGCCGGGAATGCGAAGAGATTCACAAAAGACTAGCGGATTTCCCGAACTCTTTCCATCTGCAAGATCATCGGAAGCTAGGTGACAACACACTCAGAAGCATCAGAAACCACCTGAAAGCAGCGCTTAAGACCGGTTATAGAACCAACATGGAGACTGCCCAGTCCCTCAACCTGCTTTCCTTTGTTCTCTTCAAACTGAAAGAGAGCGACAAAGCTCTAGATTGCGTGAACGAAGCCTTAAACCTAGAAGGTCAGCATGAGAACATCGTGTCATTAGCAAACAAAACTTACATACTATGGCATATGAGCCAGTTCCGCCGACGGGAGACCCCGGAAGACCAATTCTACAAACTAGAAAAGCTGAGAGAGTCCGAAGATTTTGCATATCTGACCGTTAAAGCGACGGCTGAATTGGCAGCAAGCTACATGCGTTTTGGGCATAATTTCAACAAGAATGCCATTGATACCTTTAATGAGGTGATACCTGAAGGACGAGAGCCAGAGGTATGGAGCTGGAAGCTGGCCCGTGCTGTGGCGTATCGACATACACTGGACCTGCAGCATGCGCCCCATGCTTGTGGTGAAGAAGATGATAAACATATGAAAGTCTTACAGATGCTTCAGGAGATTGCGGACAAATCAGACAGTCCACAGCTGAAAGGAAATGCCTTGGCAGAAATAGCTCTGGTTCTGTGGACCACTTGGAACAGTGAAACTAGCCAAGCTCTTCGTAATGTAGTTGAAGCAGGTCCTATGAAAATTTGCAAGGACGCATTGAAATGTGACGAAAATGAGCCGTCGATCCTGAGGAAAGTTGGGCAGATATTCAGGTATTACAAAGATGTCCACAGTTCACTTAAGTACCTCAAAAAAGCTATCGAACTCCAGCCCACATCTGCTGCTTACCACCATCTTGGGTTGACCTACAAGGCTTTTGCTACAGAACATAAATACGGGACTCTCCGTAAAAGGAGAGGACGCAGGTTAGGAGGAAGGAGACGAGGCAGACAACAAGGACAAGGAGTTGTGCAAGCAAGCAGAGAACATGGTGATGCGGGCATGAACCAAGATGGCAGGGACGTCCACGTCAGAGGACAGACAGAAGGGACGAACATTGTTCGTGCAGAGTCAGCCTTCCAGAATCAGCACAGAGGACGTTGGGGCAGGGGACATACGCAGGTGGAACCGGGAGCCGCACGACGCGGATCTGGTGCAGGTCATTGGAAAGGACGTGGACACGTGAACATCCATACCAGCGAACAAAACTTTCAATCCGAAGTGAGACAAAGTTCACATGCGTCATCTGGTACAGGAAAGGGCGCTGCAGAGGGCATCCCGATGGAGACTGACGACACCTGTGAGGTTGTCAGGGGCGCGGCTTATTCACAAACAGCGCAGAACAACAGGAGGAACCCTTGTCAAGGCAGAGTGCAACATGGACACACACATGTTCAGTCCAGAGGATACTGTAGTGGTTATCTTGGACAGGAACAAATTCAAAGACCTACTGATGATACTGCATATTACGGCCATCCACAGCAGCAGATACGCTACGGGGAAGCAGATTCTCAGTTCCACTGTCAAGAATCATCTTTACCTCCCCTGCCTCGATCTGAGAGCGAAACTCTCCAGTCATCGGATAGTGAAACAGAACTGAAAAAGGTTATGCATGAAACTGTTTGCGGCGACACTGAGAGCGACGATGACTTAGAACGCGATGGACCAAGAAGCAGCAAACCTGACAGACTTTCAAAGACGATCAAATCACTCCCTAACGAAGGCGTCACCAGGTTTTCTAGGGATGACATGTACGTAACGGAAACGCTTGAAAACCTACAGAAAGCAGTGGAGTTTAGCGCTGAGGAGAATACGCGTGCTCAGTACGATCTTGCGCTGATGCACAAAGCGTTGAACGAATACGATGAAGCACTTGAATGTCTTGACAAAATTTGCCGCAATGCATCAGCAGGAGCTTTAGACATTATCGCTGCATATGAACAGAAAGGCCTGATACTATACGAACTTGCCGAAAAAGCGGACGGCGAGGAGGACAGAAATCGTCAGAAGGAAATGGCGGACAGAATGTTATTTGAAGCCTTGATCACAGCTTCACAGCTGTACTCGAAGTCTGCAGATCTCCAAGGCTGTTTCAACCGTGTTTTTCAGTCTCCTGTCGCTCTCCTAAAAGCAGTGCAAGAGTCTGATAAAAGCCACCAAGACAAAGAAAAGGAAAGAGCTAAACTTCTGCGCTTGATCCACAAATACCACAAGTCTTTGTCAGTTTTGAAAAAGATGGCTGCAATAGACCCACAATGTGCAGATAATGCTGATTACCAAGTGATCCTCATTCAGAACCAGTGTGACATGGGCCGTTTTGACGACGCAGTGATGTCTTTTGAGCTTCTGAAGACTACTCAGCTGGGCACGGAGGTGTGTGAGCGGCTGGAAATGTCGGACAAACACTACGTACTGAACATGTACTTACAGTCTCTGATACATTCCCTGGATCAGCCCGGTACCGAAGCTGGCCTGTTCATCAGAAACATTTTTGAAGACATTTTCAGGCAGCCCAGTTCAAATACAGATGAACGTGCTGTCAAAGACGCGATATCAAGAGATAACACAGCCACTGAAGTAAATGTTGGAAGTAAATTTGCCATTACTGCCTGCCATGTTGCAGTTGTTCATGACGACGAGGAAGAGGAAGAAATACAAGGGATAGCGAAGACACTGGCTGATATTTTACGTAAGTGCGGTCTGACAGTTATAACGACGGATGATGATTCTTTGCATGGAGGATGTCAAGATGATTTCTATATTATAAACGAAATTGAGAAGGATCTGTTTGTGGTTCTTGTGGGAAAGAATCCAGTTTCTGAGCTTCTCAAATTTCAGATTAACGCAACAACAAAAGACAACGTTCCCATTGCCGTCCTCCTTATGAATGGCGCCAGCCTTCCTCGGGAACTGCAAGGGTACCGATCCATGATATTCCCAGATGAACTGCTGACTGACCAACAGACAGATGCCGCCATGTCTGTGATTTCCTTTCTACTGTCCAAGTAACACGCGTGAAAGGAACGCTTGACAGTTCTCTCGTGCATCTCATTACATCGTGAGGTCTGTGTCACAGTTCTGGAGAAAGATCGACAATGATAGTTCAAGGGTGGTGTCGGAATAACCTGGCTGTTCCGACACCACCCTTGAACGTTCATGGCCGATCCACATCTGTTGTGGCATGTCAGGGGTTTATGAATTAATAGGCTGAAACTTGCTAAGATTTTTCCGCTCTGAGCTGCATTGGGCGTGAGTGAGTATCTTTTTATAAAAATACATTTTGTATGATTTTGTTGTGCCATTGTCAGAGCTCTTTATCATGGTAAATGGTCACATTGCAATCGGTGCATTATGTAGGGCTTTTTGTTTTTATTGCATTGTATAAACAAACAACGGAAATTTAGCAAAATGATCTTTGGTTAAGATGTGCCTGCAAATTCAAGAAAGGAAAGAACAGACTTGAACTGACTTGAGAATAAGAGAACCACAGTACGTGCAAAGACATTTTTTGCAGTCATGATTGAGTCTGCTGGTCTGCACAGTGGAAGCCTCCCAATGCGCAAAAGGCCATCGGGCCGACGTCAAGCCGCCGTAAACTCGCACACAGCCGTGCGCGGGCCAACGACGGCTGAGGTCGGCCTGACAGCCTTTGCGCACAGGGCTTAACCCAAATGGAAAGCACACTAAGCAGGCATGAATTTTGAGAACTGCAATTTACTGAGTACGTAAGGCAAAGATCCGCGCGAAACATGCAAGATCAGCCGGTAGAAAAGATGTATGAATGAATACCGTAGCTGTCTACTTACGTGTTCTGTTCGGGAATACCTGCTGCTGTTTTTAAACTGTTGTCGCTCTAGAGCTCGTAGTCCTAGGTGACAGTCAATATTACGTCAGCTTATTACGGAACAGCATACTTGGCAAAACGCCGCTGAAAGTCCCAAACGAAATCCCCGGCCGTCTTATAGTCATATTATAGCAATGCAGATCGTTTTCGGCTCAGTATATCATCCGGCCAGCCAAGACAAAAGACGAGTGAACAGCGCAAGACAAGCATTTGCTGACATCCAACTAAAAATCCATCATGGCTTTCCACAAAGATGCAGGTATGTTGCTGATCCACACTGTACATTTTCCCGTGTGTGTGTGTGTGTGTGTGTGTGTGTGTGTGTGTGTGTGTGTGTGTGTGTGTGAAAAAGAGAGATTCTCTCTCTCTCTCTCTCTCTCTCTCTCTCTCTCTCTCTCTCTCTCTCTCTCTCTCTCTCTCTCTCTCTCTCTCTCTCTCTCTCTCTCTCTCTCTCTTGGAACTTGGGAATTTATATCGGAATGTAACACAAGTGACCTGTGGGTGTAGCCGCTTGTTTGTGCTGTTAACATATTGTTTTAATGTTGCTTTTAATGTTTTAGTTTAGCAAGGACAAACACAAAAAGAGGCCTGTGCGCCTATTGTTTCCATCCTTGAGAAATAAAGAATCATTCATTCATTCATTCATTCATTCATTCATTCTCTCTCTCTCTCTCTCTCTCTCTCTCTCTCTCTCTCTCTCTCTCTCTCTCTCTCTCTCTCTCTCTTTCTCTCTCTCTCTCTCTCTCTCTCTCTCTCTCTCTCTCTCTCTCTCTCCGCTCTCTCTCTCTCTCCTCTCTCTCTCCCTCTCTCTCTCTCTCTCTCTCTCTCTCTCTCTCTCTCTCTCTCTCTCTCTCTCTCTCTCTCTCTCTCTCTCTCTCTCTCTATCAAATTTAAAAGATTTGCAGGACACGCACTGAATATAACCGGGATTGATCAAACGGCTTTGTCATGCTTGTCTACTTAATTGCTTCATTGGTTGATTGGTTGAGTGATTGGTTGCTTCTTCAACATATGTGTTAGCCTAACGAGATGGGTGGTTTATTCAGTCGTCGGATACCTATTTATTTATTAGTTAATCGTACCCTCGTCAAAGTGTCATGTCATGCAGGCGGTGATTATGTTATGCGTTGGGTCGTGTTTACTTTTGGACGGTGGCTACTGATGAGAAATAAAGTACATTGCCAACACTTCAACCCAGGCATCGCCTGGGCTGCAGTGTAGCGAATTTTATATCTGATCTGTCGTTTAATAAAGACTGCTAAGGAACGATTGGTTGACAGTAACTGGATGGAAAGTGTCGTCTGCAAACTGGCCCATAATATCCGTACGATCTTCTCTTTCTTTCATAAGTATTTAACCCATTCAGCCCTGACGAAATGGGTAGACCATGATAATTCAAGGGTAGTGTCAGATTAGCTTGGCGCCTGTCGGCGCCAAGGTAATCAGGCACTGCCCTTGAATTATCATGGTCGATCCATCTCCTGCAACTGGTGCATAGTCATTAGCTGACGCCTCCAAAATGTCAGAAATACGGCCGTCGGGCTGAGAGAGCTAACAAGTATACGTCCGCTCTTTCCAGCACATTTTCACATCGCATTTGGGCGGTTCATTTTCTGTTTGCCTTGTTGCATTAGTGGATGCCTCAGAACTTATATTATTACATCCTGAGGATGCGCTTACCAACTTTTTAGATATCCTTGAGATCTACGTCACTGTTCTTAACCCATTCAACCCTGACGAACTACAGCAGGAGATGCGTCGACCATGAGAATTCAAGAGTAGTGCCAGATTAGCTTGGCGCCTGTCGGCGGCAAGCTAATCTGTCACTACCCTTGAATTAACATGGTCGATCCACCTCCTTCAACAGGTGCATAGTCGTTAGAAATACGTGTGTCGGGGCTGAATGAGTTAAGACAGATCGACCATGATAGTTCAAGGGTGGGGTCGGAATAGCTTCGCGCCTACAGGCGCTAAGCTTTTCCGACATCGCCCATTATCTATCATGGTCGATTTTCACCGTGTCGTAGGATTTCTGCGCTTGATGGATATAACACACGAATAAAAAGGGTCTGTGTGTTCAGTAGAATTCAAGATTCAAGAAATGTATTCGCCATAAAAGTATATTTGTCCTGGGCAGCGTACATAAGAAAAGACAAACATAATATCAGAACATATATCACAGATGTTAGTAAACTTCCATTGACAGTTTAAAAATCACATTATTAAGACAAGTTGAGTATCGCAGAGGTAGCGGAAGCCTTCCAGGCAAAGATAGGAGGAAAATTCGCGCCACTGCTACTTCTAGGTGCAGAAGACACGGACGTGGACACACTGATCAACACATTTAACACTGCTGTAACCCAAACAGCCAGTGAGATCCTTGGCAAACACCGACAAGCAAAGAAACCTTGGGTTACAGCTGACATCTTTGTTCTATGTGACAAGCGTCGAGAATTAAAGAAAAAGAAATCAGAGGTAGAAGGAGCTAAACAATACAGGGAAATTAACCAGGATATCAAGAAAAGCATGAAAAAGGCAAAGAAAAGTGGATTGAAGATCAGTGTAAACACATAGAAGAAAATCTGAGCAAAAATAATAGCAAAAAGGAATACCAGCTGATGAAAGATCTGACCAGTGTAAAACAAGGACGCTCCTCTATCATTCAAGATAGGGAAAGGAACTGTCTTACGGAAGACCAAGACATACTGAAGGGATGGACAGAGTACTGCTCAGATTTGTACAACCACCGAGCTACAGGGGACCCAGGCATACTTGTCAACCCACCCGTGACCAACAATGGCAACTATCCCATCCTCCGAGAAGAAGTAGAGGCTGCAGTAAAGTCGCTGTAAAAAGGGAAGGCAGCAGGAGCAGACAACATCCCTGCAGAGCTAGTCCAAGAAGGGGGAGAAGACATGATAAGCGCCTTACTAACAATCTGCAATAAGATCTGGCAGTCAGGGGATTGGCCCACACCATGGACCCAATAAATTATAATAACTCTCCCAAAAAAAGTCAACTTACATCAATGCCAGAATTATCGCACGATCAGTCTTATATGCCACCCAAGTAAAAAAAAGTCATGTTAAAGATCCTGCTGAACAAGCTGAAGCCACAGACAGAGGAAATCATAGCTGAGGAACAGGCAGGCTTCAGACCAGGGCGTAGCACAACTGAGCAGATCTTCAACCTGAGAGTTCTATGTGAGAGGTACCTCCAGCACCAGCAAGATCTCTATCATGTCTTTGTGGATTTTAAGAAAGCGTTTGACAGGGTGTGGCATGCAGCCCTTTGGTCCACAATGAAGCTATACAACATCAATGCCAACCTGATCAAAGTCGTAGCAAACCTTTACAACAAGGCCACTAGCGCAGTCTGCTTCAATGGCAAAATAGGAAACTGGTTTAGGACTACAGTCGGAGTCAGACAGGGCTGCTTGCTCTCAACTACTCTTTTCAACATCTTCCTGGAAAGAATCATAACAGACGCTCTGAAAGATCATGAAGGATCTGTCAGTATTGGAGGCAGAACAATCACAAACTTGCGCTTTGCGGACGACATTGTTGGCCTTGCAGGAACAGAGAAGGAGCTAGCTAAGTTGGTGGAAAAGCTGGACAGTACAGCCATTGCGTATGGGATGGAAATCAGTGCAGAGAAGACCAAACTGTTGACCAATAACACCAGTGGCATTGGCACTGACGTCATGATTGGAAGCCAAAAACTGGAAACCGTTAATAAATTCAAATACTTAGGAGCCATTGTGACAGATGAGGGATCAAAACCAGAAATACTGTCCAGGATTGCGCAGACAACAACAGCACTGACAAGATTGAAGACCATATGGAAGGACAGAAACATCACACTCTGCTCCAAGATCAGACTGATGCGCTCCTTAGTCATCTCAGTGTTGTTTGTTTTTGCCTGCGAGTCATGGACCCTCACAGCAGACCTTGAAAGTAGGATACAAGCCACTGAAATGAGATGTTTTCGAAGGCTGCTTGGCATTTCATACAGAGGTCACATCACGAACGTGGAAGTGGGAAGTAGAATCAGGCAAGCCATCGGGTCCTATGAAGACCTATTAGCCATTGTGAAAAAACGCAAACTGAAATGGTATGGGCATGTCACGCGGTCAGCAGGGCTTGCCAAAACAATCCTGCAAGACACTGTGCAAGGAGGACGAAGGAGAGGAAGACAGAGGAAAAGATGGGAGGACAATATCTCAGAGTGGACAGGACTGAAGTTGCGCGATACGCTAAAAATGGCAGAGAACAGAGAGGAATGGAGGTAGCTGGTTGCCAAGTCATCAGTGGTGCCCCAACGGTCGGCAAGACTACGGGAGATAGATAGATAGATAGACAGACAGACAGACAGACAGACAGACAGACAGACAGACAGACAGACCGACCGACCGACCGACCGACCGACCGACCGACCGACCGACCGACCGATCGATCGATCGATCGATCGATCGATCGATCGATAGATAGATAGATAGATAGATAGATAGATAGATAGATAGATAGATAGATAGATAGATAGATAGATAGATAGATAGATTATCGCACAAGCTCCTATATCAAATTACCAGTAGCACTTTAATAAGCTATTACAATAAAATTATGCTCACCAAGGAAAGTTCACACACACACACACACACACACACACACACACACACACACACACACACACACACACACACACACACACACACACACACACACATGCAAGCGCGCACTTTGCGTAATCGAAACCAAATCAAACTTACGTAAAACAATTATTACTATTATCCAATGTATATTATGATACGTGTAGTTATAAATAATCAAAGTTGGTTGCAGTGTTCATGGAATAGATACTCTATGTAAGTACACTTTCGTTTGTTTTGCAGGTGTGCCTCTCTCTCCATTAGACCACTTCCGGAGACAGCATGTAAAAGACCTGGACAATTTACAGAAAAGACTAAGTGATTTTCCGAACACTTTTCAAATGAAAGAACACACTTCACTACGAAAAACCACACTTACAGGTATCAAAAACCACTTAGATGCAGCAAGAAAAGCTCGCCACAAGATAAAGCTGGAGAAGGTGCAGTCCCTTAACCTGCTTTCCTTCGTTTTGTCTAAGCTTAAAAAGAACATTGAGGCACTAGACTGCGTGAACGAAGCACTGAAACTAGATAGTCAGAACATCGTGTCACTGGCGAACAAAGCTGTCATTCTGTGGCAAATTCAGGGTCCGTTACGTCGTCGGGAAGCTGAAGAACAAGTCACTAAGCTGGAGTTATTGGCGGAGACGGAAGATTTTGCTTACCTGATTGTGAAGGCGAACGCAGAGCTGGCTGCAAGTTACATGCACTTTGGGCCTTGTTTTAAACAACATGCCATTGATGCCCTGAATAAAGTCATACCCCAAGGACGAGAGCCAGAGGTATGGCATTGGAAGCTGACGCTTGCAGTTGCGTATAGACAGAGACTCAACCTGCAGCATGTACCCCATATTTCAAAGACTGACGAAGAGAAGAGTCATTTCCAGGTGATAGAGATGCTGACAGAAATTATTGAAAAGTCGGACTCTCCACATTTGAAAGCAAACGCTTTTGCTGAAATCGCTGAGGTCCTGTGGTGTACCTGGGAATTTGACGAGGGTAACTACCAGGCCCTTTGTGATAAAGCGCAAGCAGGTCCTACAAGTGCGTGCAGGCAAGCACTGGAGCAGTGCGACACAGAGGAACCTTCAGTGCTGTGGAAAGCTGGAAAGATATACCGTTATAAAAAGGACCTTAAGAGATCTCTCAAACATCTCATTAGGGCAGAGGAACTCCAACCGTCATCAGCCGTTTACCATCATTTGGGGCTGACGCACAAGGCCTGGGCCACAGAATATAAAACACGTGGGAATGTGCCCACAAAACGTGGAGGGAAAACTAAAAAGAAGCGCCTGCTAAAAGCTATCGGTAGATCAGATTTTGAATACGCTTCTGACAATGTAGAAGGTATGTCATCGAATAGGTGCAGATTGGCAAAACTGGTCAAATCACCGCCAGCAGAAAGCGTCACACGGTTTTCATGGGATGACGAGCACGTCACTGAAACTGTCAAGAACCTGAAAGAGGCAGTGAGGTTCAGCGATGGGGAAAATACGCGTGCTGAATACGATCTTGCGCTTATGTACATAGCTCTTGGAAAAAACGATGAAGCTCTGAAATGTTTTGAAGAAATATGTCAGAAGTTTTCTTCTGACGTCCTGTCATCTGTAGGACCGCTGGACGCAATAGCCGCATACGACCAGGCGGGTTTGCTAAAACAGGAAATGGCAAAAGAAGAACAAGACGAGGAGAAGAAAGCAGTTCTAAAGGAGGAAGCAGAATCATTGCTAAACTGTGCTTTGTACACACTCTGCCAACTGTATTCAAAATCCGCACAGTTTCAAGGGCGTTTCGCAGAGGTCTTACAGTCACCACGTGCTCTGCTGAAAGCGATAAACGAATCTGAAAAACAAGACAAACAAAAAGATAAGGAAACGGCAAGAATTTTTCAGATGATCCGAAATCATCGCAAATCCTTGGCCATCCTCGAGAAGATGGCAGCAACGGATCCACAGAGCAAAGGTGATGCTGAGTACCAAGTGATCCTCATCAAGAACCTCATTGACATGGACAAGTTCGGCGATGCAGTTGAGGTTTTAGAGATCTTGAGGGCCACACAGCTTGGTGCCGAGGTCCGTCACATGCTTGGATCAGAGAACGTACGTAATATTTATTTGGAGGCAGGTAGACGCGCATTACAGCTGTCCACGTCAAACGCTGTCATCTATTTTAAGAGTGCGTTCACTGATGCTGTCAGCGTGAACCGGCGGACTGCATTGCGACATAAGGTCAACGTCACACTATCACGTGAAAATGCTGCTGCGTGTGCGTCCACAGAAGATGAACGTGCCAGTGATCCTATCTGCGACGTCGTCATTTTGCACGAAGAAGAGGAGGAGGAAGGCGAGGAAATACAAAAGAAGGCCGAAGCAACGGCTGACATTCTCAAGCAAATCTGTGGGTTGCGGGTGACGAGGATGGATGATGATCTGCCTCTGGGTAGCCAAGGTGCCTTCGAGATTCTGAAAACAGTAGAGAAGAGTCACCTTCTTGTGGTACTCGTGGGAAAGGATACATTATCATCAATACTGCAACATCAGGTGGATATGACAACGCTCATGGGCGTCCCAACTGCCATACTTCTTGTTAATGGCGTCCACCTCCCTGACAGCCTGCAGACGTACCAATCGCTGTCGGTGGACTTTCCACAACAGCTGATGAATATCACATCAGGAGAAGCAGCCATCGATGAGAAAGGGGCTTCAGCCATTGTCGCTTTGTTTAAGTTACTGCTAAGTTGCCGAGACGACTCGGAGCATCAGTAAAAAAAAAAAAAAAAAAAAAAAAAAAAAAAAAAAAAAAAAAAAAAAAAAAAAAAAAAACACGTTTTGAGGCTCCACTAAACATCATACACTATAAGTTATTGGTCGCAGGGGTTTGCTACACAGACCCTTGTAGGCCTGAGGGAGGTCAAAGGAATCATTGTACCCCGAAGGCCGAAGGCTATTTTCTCCACTATTTTCGTAAAAGAAATCAAGAAGAAATCTTCCGACTTGGAGCGCGCCAGACATGACTGACGTAAGAAAGTAATATATATTTATACATAAGAGACGTATGACGTAATTTAAAATATTCATCATGACGTTGCAGTCTCCAGTAGTGTCCCTGTTGTTTCGAGCAAGATTAAGTAACCTTTTACTTTAAAACGTTTTGGTGATCATTTATAGAACAGAACTCGCATCCAAGATGCTTCACAAAGAGGGCTACAAGAAGTCCGCCATTTGTTCCTACAAGGGGTTTTGTAGGTCAGTCACATGGTACGGTTTGCGCTAAAGCTATTGGTCGTGTGACGTACGGATGAAAACAAGTAGTTATATTTGTGGAGACGAGCAAACTAGGCCGGCTGGAGGTTGGGGTGCAGAGAGAGCCTAGTGGGCAAACAAGCTATTGACTTGAATTGCAATTAACCCCTTAACTCCCGAGGCAAGGCGGAGGCTGCCCAGCTGCAAGAGGCATAAACCCTCATGAGCCCCCGCAGTCGCGGGGGCTCATGAGGATTTATGTCTCTTGTCAGTTCTGGGTTCGTTACGCCCTTTTTGGGGTCTCATTTACATCTCTGCTTTTCACCTGAATGTCGGTCAGTATGTAGTGGTTTTTGACCTGTGCAGTTCGTGATCCTGGCACTGAAGGGATAAGAACAGACGATTGACAAACTGTTTCGAGTAGCCTGAAAAACTCAATCAAGTACTTCAACGCTTGTAACTGCACCCTTTCTATTGCACGACCCTTTCTCCTCTTGTTTGCAACACTTTATTAACCCCTTCACTGCCGAGGAAAAAGGGACCATGATCCAACTGCAAGAGACATAGATCCTCATGAGCCCCTGCGACTGCGGGGGGGGGGGCTCATGAGCATCTATGCTTCTTGCTGAAACCAATTTGTATCCATTGAATAATAATACTAATAATACCAATACCGTCATTATATAGGCGCTTTTTCTCAATTTTATTTAGCAAATCGACTCAAAGCGCCGCGAACTGAAACCCAACACGCACAATCACTTAACAGACACGGATTTACGCCATTTAAGACAAACACAGTACAAGACAGACGAAGGGCCAGTTCAGCTACTGAAGTTACAGAGATTTTTGATCGCTTGTATTTGAAATTTGCAAAGTGGCCTGAAACCGGTACCAAAGTGTGGGGGGTGGGTGGGGGGGGGGGGTGGAAGAACCGGAGTACCCGGAGAAAGAACCCCCGACGGTCCGCCCGAATTAACGGTGACACTTACCAGAGTGAATGAGATTTCCGAAACAGAAGTGTACCTGCGGTGGCAGGTAAGGGGTTAATCGTGCCATTGAACAAATATATATACCAATGAGCAAAAGAAATGCGACTTTTTTAAAACCAAGTGTTTCCGATAATTCCAAAAAAATTCTTTCTTTCGCTCGTCAGTATAATTCTTGATCAGCGCGATGCATTCATAGCACACACATTAATATTTTTTTTATTGTGTGCGAAACATGCAGTTGAAATGTTTTATGCAAAGAATTTTCCTCATCTGTTCTTAGAGGAAAGAAAATTCCTCAAAGTTGTACGTTTTCAAAAGAATAAGACAAACAGTAATTTGTCTGGGTCTCTATGCCCATTTTGGGAAAAAAAAACTGTAAGAAATGTTGTAATTGTGCTTTCTAAGCGTGTTTTTTTTTCTTTCTTGGTGTTTTGCTTTTCCAAGCTTGGCGGTCACCTGTATGTCTGGATTTCATGTTTAACTCATTCTACCCCAGACACGCCACAGCAAGATAAGGATCGACCATGATAGTTCAAGGGCGATGCCAGAATAGCTTGGCGCCTACGGGCGCCAAGCTATTCTGGCATCACCCTTGAACTATCATGGTCGATCTGTGTCCTGCGCTGCAATACAGTCTTCAGAGAACAACGGCAAAATGTGGGGATTTCGGTGTTGGGGTAGAAGGAGTTAAGTGAGAGGCTAGTTCACATAGCATGCACACACCAAATAATTATAGGCTTCAGACTTTGTAAATCCAAATTCAGACGGGAGTTAGTGTGGCGGGCTTACAGTATTTGACAATGATAGCGTTGACAGCAGGAGATAGTTATAGCAGATTATCGTCGTACCGTTTTGTTAGTAAAATAATTACCAGCTTTTCACGCCATTCTTTTCATTGACATGACTACAGTGGGTTTGTTATACAGCAAGACTTTTACATGATTTCTTATTGTAGTGAAGTCAAGCGCACTATATTACAAATTGTTTTGAAGTTTGTCTTGTGAAAAGTCTGAATTGTTATTTTTTTTTTCTTTTTCAAGGAGAAAATGTGCTTGTGTGACTTCAGCTTGTGAAAGTATTAGTGTACCACAATATTATTAGTGAGTTTCGTTTGCAGCGAACGAGTCCCAATAACAAACGAGAGCAAAGACACGGCGGAGAACCTGCTTGTACTGTAAACATAGGCAACACTCCAAACATCTCCAAGAGGCATAGATCCTCATGAGCCCTCCGACCGGGCTGATGAAGAGCCTCTTGGAGATGTTTGGAGTGTTGTCTATGCTTACAGCACATAAGGCTTTTTTTTTTTTTTTGCTCTCGTTCGTTGGTATAAGTCCTTCGTTCGCAAACAAAACCTCACTATTAAGTGTATCAGTGATGTAGCGCATCGCGTTCTCTTCAATATTTGCTTTCGTTTGCTACTAATCACTTAACCCATTCAGCCCTGACGCACTACAGCAGGAGATGGGTGGACCATAATTCAAGGGTAGTGCCAGATTAGCTTGGCGCATCTAATCTGGC
>BTPG01000006.1:57756211-57763902 GCA_036245525.1 Semisulcospira habei
TATTAGATCGTTCGAATAAAGATATTGGAATATATGGCGTTGGATGCATTTTTCTAGAATTTTACCAATGCAGCTGAGCAAGGATATAGGGCGATAATTGCTACATCTGCTTTTGTCACCTTTTTTATAGACAGGAGTTACATGAGAAATTTTCCACACGGATGGAAATATACATTCGTCAAGCGACCGGTTAAAAAGAATGGTAAGAGCTGAAGAAATAAGCGTGATTAATAAACTGGGCACTGTGGCGCCACTCGGGATGAATATGAAAGATTAACATTTTTTACCTTGCTTGTGTCTGCTACTTTACCTCACTGTTTTACTACTCACTACCCAGTTAGGGGAGGTTGGCTCTGGTTGATATGTACATTTCCCTTGGAGACTTTCTCAGCGCTGGCCGAACGTTTAGTTGGATCTCTTGCCCTTCCCTGTCGGGCGCCGGGTCTCCGGCTCACGGTTTGATACGCGGTTTTGGGGCGGGGCGATCGTGTGCATCCCTTGGGGATGTACGTGGTCGTCTTGTTGCGTGCCTGTGTGTTTTTCTGTGTGCTGGTGGGTGCCTGTTGGGTGGGGTTGGTGGCTCTGCCTTTTTTTTTTTCTTTTTTTTTTCCTCTCTCCTTCTACCTCTCTCCCTCTTTCCCCCCCCCCCCCCCCCTACCCCCTTTACCACTTCTCTCTAGCCCTCTTTCTTTCTTTACGCTTTTTCCTTTTCTCTTATTCCCCTTCCTCCTTCCTCCTTTCCCCCCGCCCCCGCCCCCTTCTCTCTCTCTCTCTCTCTCTCTCTCTCTCTCTCTCTCTCTCTCTCTCTCTCTCTCTCTCTCTCTCTCCCCCGCTATTTTTTGAGTTACCCTTGAAGACGGTTTCACAACTACTTACTCTCCACTTATACCAATATTCTCTTACTGAATTTGATTATTTGCTTTGTTTTCATGACTTATTACTTGTTGTGTACCGTGCTAAATGCTGGGGGGTTTTTCCCGGGGTTCTCCCGTTTTCCCCCGAGGTAGTCCTCAACTTGAAGGTGATATAAAGTTTGCCTTCGGGTTGGTGTTTAGCAGGCTTTGTGTATTAGACACTCCGCCTACTTCGTGCCCAAGGGTACTCCCCGTTCGTTTCCCTTCTCTCTCTCTCTCTCTCTCTCTCTCTCTCTCTCTCTCTCTCTCTCTCTCTCTCTCTCTCTCCTCTCTCTCTCTCTCTCTCTCTCTCTCTCTCTCTCTCTTTTTCTCTGGCCTCATCTACACGCCTTTTCTTTCGCTCGCTCCTGCACGTGCTTGCACACACTCTTGTCTCTCGTGTTCAGGTTCTTTCCGAGTCTCCCTCTTACGATTTTTCGTTGACGTCATTTTTACTTTTTCCGCACTTTTGTTCTTCCTTTTCTTTCTTTTACGTCACCTCCTTCAGTTGCCACATACTTTCTGCCAATGAAGATAAGTAGCGGCTAATCTCTCTGTTTGTTTGTTTGTCTATTTTGACAAAGGGTATTTACCCGAAATATTAATAAATTGTGTTGTACCCGTCTTTTCTAAGCGTGTTTCTTTCTCCGTTGGGTACTTCTTTGCATATTACACGCTTGGCAGTCACCTTTTTGGTCTGGATTGAAATAAGCGTGCTACTAGCTATCAAAATTTTATTATGTATAAGATCAGGTCCTACGGCCTTATTTGGCTCTAGATCGTTTATAACATTAATTACCTCTGCAGGACTAAGATATATATGGGAGATTGATGTGGGTACATATTGCATATCGGGTACTGGATCGTTGTTATCTTCTACCGTAGATTGGCTTGTGAAGTAATTATTAAACGCTGTTGCCTTCTCCTCGTTAGAGTAATAAATGTTACCGCTTTCCTCGATAGGGGGTGTATCCTCTATCGAGAATCTCTTTTTTGGCATAAACGATTTGACTAATTTCCACCAGTTCTTACTTCCGAAGTTTCTATTACAAGAGATACGATTGTTACAAGAGATACGATTGTCTAACTCTAACATGTACTCTTTCTGTCTTTTGCGTATTGCATCTGTGTAAGTATTACGAGCATGACGAAAGAGTTTCCAGTCAGCTTCTGAGTTAGTATTTTTGGCCTTCCTATGGAGATTATCCTTTTTTTTTTTAATTTTAGCTAACTGCTCGTTGTACCATGGAGCATCTCGTTGTTGGACTATTATAGTTTTGACTGGCATACATTTCTTGGCAGTATCTAAGAGTGTGTCACCAAACGCAGCAGTTTCAATAGACGGAATAGTTACTATGGCTATCCAGTCAATTCTAGCGAGTTCTCGAGCAAACATTTCCCTGTCAAGCTTGGCGTAATTAAATATTGTTCGTTTAAATCGTACATTTGGACACATATGGCATCAGTTTAAGCTTAATAATAGGAACAGAATGGTCACTACACATGGGAGGTAGAACATTAACACATGAGACTAATTCCCTGCTAGGAACTAAAATAAGGTCAATACACGTTGCGGTTGTAGATGTTATGCGAGTAGGAGAGGAAACTAATTGCATAAGGTTGTT
Organism: Semisulcospira habei; assembly: GCA_036245525.1. Classification (NCBI taxonomy): domain Eukaryota; kingdom Metazoa; phylum Mollusca; class Gastropoda; family Semisulcospiridae; genus Semisulcospira; species Semisulcospira habei. The sequence continues at coordinate 57,758,730 of BTPG01000006.1, forward strand.
TTTAACCAAGATATCAGTAAGATATGGCGAGGGGTTCCGAAGTGTGTCAGAATTGAAATCTCCCAATATGATAAATTTGTGCGGAGTAGATATTACATTTTTGATTGACTGGTCAACAAGACGCCAGTAGTCGACAGAGGAATTAGGTGGGCGATAAAAGGAACCTACAAGGATAATTTGCTGGGTCAGTCTAGTTTCGACCCACACAGCCTCGAGCGATGGTACAGTAAGGTCAGGTCTAGGCTTACACACAAGATTATCTTTAACATAAATGGCAACGCCACCATACTGATCTGGTCTATCTCCTCGAACAGGGGGATAGAATCCATCAATACTTATACTATCACTATTTATATTATCCGAAAGCCAAGTTTCTGACATAGTAACAATATCATAGTCTTTGATTTCACATTTTAAAATGTCAAATTTATGGCTTAATTGAGAGGTCTTTTGAGGATGAAGTCTGGGATGGGCCAGGGTTGGGGTGTATGTCATTAGAAATAATAAGAAGTAATCTAATCACCTGAAGAATTATGACGATGCACGTGAAAGAGGCTATAAATAGGGAAGAAGCCTTGGCGTACTTTCCTTTACTGAAAAACTTCATCTTGCAACACAATAACTGGTAATTTATTTGAGGGGTGGAAGAGGAACGTAAATCATTAACTGAACGAGTTGTTTTAAGTAGGGCAATCATGAGGGCAAGCGCAAGCCCTGCGTTGCCGAAAATAATAAGAATAAGGAACGGTTCAACGTTGTTAACGTTAATAAAGTAAAGTTTTTGTGTGGATAATCTGACTGCAGTGGTATAAAATCCGCCGGATCTGGTTCTATGGTTTTGCACACTATCGGGCATTAGGTTACTTCTTCACAACGGTAACAAAACTCTAATTGAACCAGAGCGGGCGGCATGTCATAATGTAGCTTAACTTTGCTACGCATTTTGACCAGTAGAGAAAATAGTGAGAAAGGACGAGGCAAAAAGAAATCAATTAAGAGAAAAAGGAACAAAAATGTCATATAATATAATGACGATGTGTTTCTCCGCAGAAACTACTGAAATACGAAGTATTAAATTTTACAAATCAGTGAATAAAGTCAAATAAATAACCAAAGGCCAACCACTGTGTAACAGTATAGCGTAATTATATATGGTGCGTGCACAAGAGAGAAAACGAGAAAAAAAAAACCAACAACAAACAAACAGACTCGTGTTAAATCAAACGTAGAGCAATAACCATGGTGTACACACTGTGCTTTGGAAGACAGAACAAACATGACCGCCCTCGTGCAAAGCCTCTCAGCCATCATGGTCGATCCATCTCCCGATGCCATAATGTAGCTCATTTGTAAGACCGTGGCTACTCAAAATAAAAATACAGCAGGAATCTGAACGCCGAAGACAAGTCAACCATGACGGCACTAGAAAGAACCCAGTGCCGACATGGTTGACCCCTCTTCCACGTGAGACAGTATGCGACCAGTCCATGGGAAGCAGATCAAGCACGACCGCCATGGACAATACCCCTACGCTGTCTCGATCAGACCAACCTCCACGGTCTGTGTGCAGTAAGTCTAAAAATCACTATGCACCAGCCCGCGCGAGACGAATCAACCACGACCGACCCGGGACACAACCCCGAGCTGTCGTGGTCGACCGGACTCGCCCGGCCCGTGCGTTGCACCAGTCCAAACCTTGACAGATCAGGACACAAAATAATAACAGCACGTGTGCCACTTCGCAATAGGCCCTCGGAAGGCCCTCGGAAGGTAGGTCATATCAGCACAACCCCGAGCTAGCCCAGTCGATCCGCCCCCGAGGGCCTACACATGGCGCATAACGAAAACGAAAACGAAAAACAATCGTAAGGGGATAACGCTAAATCTAGTGCGCATAAATATACTTCAGCCCCGTCAGCTCCGTGGGAGACAGGCCAAACATGACTGCCCCGGAGTAAACACTCCCGAGCTTCCATGGTCAATCCAACTCCCACTGCCGATTAAGGTGCATGTCCAAAATAAAACCGGCATAAAGCAGCAACCATTGTGCAAAAGTGTGCATTCAGCTCGAGGGAGCGCCCCGTTTCAGTATGGTTGGTGTTGCCTGTCCAAAACAAAGTACAAAGCAGCAACCACTATGCAAGAGTGTACATTAAGTCCACGGGAGACAAATAAAATACGACCACCTCGGAGCAATATCTCTAAGCTACCATGGCCGATTCGCCTCTCCTAGTCTTTGCGTGGAGCATACGTGTACAAGGTCATGGTTAAGCAAAACAAAAGAACGGTAAACAATACGTTTATCATCTCAATTCGTAAACAACACGTAGTCTGGTCACGGAGGACAGGCCGACCGTAGCGGCTACAGCAAACATCCCGGAGCCATCACGGTCGATCCGTCTCCCACAGCCTGCTAGTGGGCTTTATCACTATACAGCCTGCTAGTGGGCTTTATCAGTATAACACTATAACAAAACACACCAAAACAAACACAAAACACAACCCAAGATTGCCAGTTTCCAATTTCAGATCAAGCACACGATTACCAACCACCAAACCAAGCACAGAATGATAAACCCAACATAGTGTAGTTTAGTCCATGGGAGACAGATCAAACATGAAAACCCTGGGACCGCACCTCCGAGCTTTCCATGGTCGAAGGTATTTGAAAATAAGTGAATCGTTTATCGTTTGTGTGTGTGTGTGTGTGTGTGTGTGTGTGTGTGTGTGTGTGTGTGTGTGTGTGTGTGTGTGTGTGTGTTGTTTTTGCTTTTGTTGTTGTGTTTAGTTAAGCACACAAACAAGCAGAATGAATGAATTAATGAATGAATAAATCGCTGTATGGATGAATTAATGAAACACATAATCATACAAACACGCCGAATGAATAAATGAATAAAGAACGTACGTAGGAAAAAACAAACAAACGAACAAAGACACGCAAGCACGCTTGCAGGCACACATACACGCATGCATGCACGGAGTTGTGTTGAGGTCAGTATGGTCAGTCACTGTGTCACTCTTTCACTGCCAGTGGACGCAGATTGTTATTTGAAATCTCTGTACAATTTAAGCCGAAAGTTTTAGAGCCTCTTCAGCGCTGAGCGCACTGTTCAAGAAGCAGTCGTCCTACAAATCCCACACCTCCCAGTAAAGGTTGAATTGGACGAACCGCCTACCGCTGAAGAGACCCTCACAGCCATCCACCAGCTCAAGAGTGGCAAAGCAGCAGGCATTGGTGGAATACCGCCAGAGATCTGGAAACATGGAGGCACAGCACTGCACAACAAGCTCCATGACCTCTTTCTCTGCTGCTGGGAGGAAGGAACACTACCAAAAGATCTCCGTGATGCAGTCGTTATCACCCTGTACAAGAACAAAGGAGAGAAGTCTGACTGTTCCAACTATCGGGGAATTACCCTGCTGTCCATTGCTGGGAAAATCCTTGCAAGGCTGCTCCTGAATCGGCTGGTACCTGCCATCGCTGAAGACCAACTCCCAGAGGGCCAGTGTGGCTTCAGAGCAAACAGGAGCACCACCGATATGGTCTTTGTGCTGAGACAGCTACAGGAGAAGTGCCGCGAGCAGAACAAAGGGCTGTACGTAACATTTGTCGACCTAACAAAAGCGTTCGACACTGTGAGCAGGCAAGGCATGTGGCAGATCCTGGAGCGACTTGGCTGTCCCCCAAAGTTCCTCAACATGATTGTCCAGCTACACGAGGACCAGCAAGGCCAGGTCAGGCTCAACAATGACCTCTCAGAACCATTCCCCATTCTCAACGGCGTAACGCAGGGCTGCGTGCTGGCACCGACCCTCTTCACCATCTTTTTTAGCATGTTGTTGAAGCAGGCCACAGTGGACCTCGATGATGACGATGCAGTGTACATCACGTATCGTCTCGATGGCAGCCTGTTCAACCTCAGACGACTGCAGGCCCACACGAAAACCCTAGACCAACTGATTCGTGAGCTGCTTTTTGCTGATGATGCTGCCCTCGTTGCACACACAGAGAGAGCCCTGCAGCGCATCACGTCTTGCTTCGCAGATGCTGCCCAGCTCTTTGGACTCGAGGTCAGTCTGAAAAAGACAGAGGTCCTCCATCAGCCGGCACCCAAGACAGTGTATCGCCCTCCTCACATCACCATTGTCGAGTCTGAACTAAAGTCAGTGCACCAGTTTACTTACCTTGGCTGCATTATCACGTCGGACGCCAAGCTGGACAAGGAGCTTGCCAGCAGGCTGGCAAAAGCGAACAGCACTTTCGGGCGACTTTTCAAGCGGGTGTGGCACAATCAACAGCTGAAAACAGGCACCAAGATCAGCGTGTACAGAGCTGTGGTCCTCCCCACCCTGCTGTATGGTTCCGAGTCCTGGGCCCTCTACCGCAGCCAACTACGACTCCTCGAACGCTTCCACCAGCGCTGCCTGCGTACCATCCTGGGCATTCACTGGAGTGACTGTCACCAACGTCGAGGTCCTTGAACAGGCTGAAACTGTGAGCATCGAGGCTTTGCTGCTGCGGACACAGCTCCGCTGGGCGGGGCATGTCTCCAGGATGGAGGATCATCGCCTACCAAAGATCACCCTGTTCGGCGAGCTTGCTACTGGACACCGTGACAGAGGGGCACCAAAGAAGAGATACAAAGACTGTCTCAAGAAGTCACTTAGTGCCTGCCAAATCGACCACCACCAGTGGTCTTCGCTTGCTGCGGACCGTGACACCTGGCGCTCCACCATTTACAAGGCAGCTGTCTCCTTTGAGGACTCTCACAGAGCTAGCCTTAAGGACAAGCGGCTCAGGAGAAAAAACAGAGATGCCGCAGCTCAGAACCCTGGCCATACCTTCCCCTGCAGCCACTGCGGTCGAACCTGCCTGTCTCGGATTGGCCTCCACAGCCACGAACAAGCCTGCAGACGTCGTGGGCAACTCCTATAAAATCTTCGTTCGCGAAGTCAAGCCAAGAAGGAAGAAGAAGAAGACAATTTAAGCCAGAGATTCTCTGCCGTCAAAGGAACATTGACACAAAGTGGCTTCAGCAACAGGCATAGATCCTTATGAGCCCCTGCAACTGCGGTGGCTCATGAAGGTCTAAACTTCTTACATGTGGGTGATGTTAAATATTTTCGGCGTGAATGGGTTAGGTGCACGTGGCAGTCGGAATGTGCCGGC